>WEKX01018729.1:0-178866 GCA_013390025.1 Pitta sordida
GCGATATAGGAGACCCGACTGTATGTGTGTCTGAAAGTTGCCAAGGAGTATCTAGGGCAGCCAAGGGACTGAGGATGGCTCTGCTGGGCCAGTGTTGCTTATGGGATAGACCCTGATTAGGACTAAGCCACTAACTAAAATTAGTAGTATTTTTCAGCCACAGTCTTTATAAAGCAATGGAAATCAGGATGAGGAAAGACCGAAAAGGTTTGTTTGGTATCTTTTCATATCTTTCCAATTAAAAAAAAACCCCAGTGATTCAATACAAATAAAAGTGTGGTAAACCTGATCTCTGGAGAAAGGAAAGTTCTCATCTCTGCTAGGAATATTTTTACTCTGCGATATCTTCCTATTTCTTCATTTTTTTAAAGAAATCAAGTTTGTCAGGAATCTTGCATACTAACCCCAGACTTGCCATTGGGCTAGTAATAAACTTTGTAAAGTGACATTTCTTGTGTGGTATAAAAAAAAAGGAAAATGGCCAAGTCTTTGAAACCTTGGATGAAAAATCCAGCAACTTAAACATCATTGGAATCCAGTCCATGGGATGGGTTAACTGAGTGTCCCCACCTGTCACTGGGGAGACCAGGGTTCGGTTCCCGCCAGGGAGGCAGTGGTGCCATTTAAGAGTTGGACTCGATGATCCTTGTGGGTTCCTTGCAGCTCAGAATATTCAGTGATTCTGAGTTCCCACTGTAGTACTATTAAAGCAGCTGCCTTAGGTAATAAGTGGCAATATGCTGCATGACTCACTGGAGGGGTCATTATTTTTTATTATCCTGAAAGGCACAGTTTTTTGCTGGGCTGCAGAAAGGAAGGTGTCAGCCTGTGCCACGTATGCAATGCAAGTGACATAGAGGAAGGGTGAGGGCCAATTTCCTCCGTGACTCTCTGGTTGCAGGTTGAGGAGAGAAGATGAATTGCCAACTGTTTCTTTGACCTGTAACCTACAGTATTAAGATCTGCTGTGAAAGTACTGTATGTTCCTTCCTTTTCACCACCCTCCATTTTGTCCTGCAGTGTGGAAGCCTAAGTAGTAGTACTGCATATGGTACTTCAGAGTCCGAAGGGCTGTGGAATTACACTGTGTTATTGAGGGGATTAATTGTCTCCTGGACGCATCGTAATTTTCTTTATATTAATGAACACACATATAAATTGTGTGGTAAAAATCTGCATATGTATACCGTGGTAAAAATCTCTGGCTTGCCTGGCTCTTCATTCTTTTCCCAGGGATCTGCTGTACCCTTTATAACCCAAAGCTTTGGATCTGAAGCACTTCTTGCTGCTGAAATTGTGTTCTCTAGCATGACCCCATCCATGCTGTGATCCTTAGTTTCCTCAGGGCCAACCTCAGACCAGCTGCTTTGTGAGCACTACATGTTCCTCTCAAACCTTCGTTTTGATTTTTCACGTTCTGTGTTTTGTCAGGTGACAGCTGGCACCGCAGCTGCACCTGTGGCACTCAGAGGAGCCACTGTGATCTCAGCAGGGCTCTGTCTGCTGCAGGGGTGGCCCCATCAACCACAGGGGAGCCAGGAGGGGTATGTCACGTTGCTCTTGAGGTGATTCTTCTGCATACACATGGAGCAACACCAATAGACTTGCAGTTCTTCTGTATCTCTGCCAAGCAGAATGTTGCTACAGAGCACTGTCAGTCAGCTGGAATAAAGGGAAAGAAAAGGCGAAAATGTTTGCAGGATCGCAGAACTGTTGACTCTTCCAAACCCCTACAAAAGTAAATGATTGAACAAGTCTACAGCTGGTTCAGCAGGGATGTGCAGCTCAAGCTGTAATTTTCTATTCCAAGAAAAAAATCTGGTTATTGTTTAATGAAATACAAAGTCAAGGCTTTAAATTGCAAACAATTCAGATGTTTTTCTTCCACAAGATTGTGTGGCATTTTTTGGTTTGTTTTCTATCTTCTTGTGTTAGTATCTAAATGTTTGCTATGGTAAGTTCAAGTGGCGGAGAACATGGTTTGTTCTGGCATGAAGAGAATAGGCAGGCAGTGTTTCTCCATGTCCAGAAAGCCTGTAAGGAGGAAAGAAGTAAGGCAAATTTGCTCCTGCAAAATACTGCTGGAGAATTACTTCATAAAGCCTTTCCCAATTGCCCAAGAACTCCCAAAGCTTTTCTGTGCCACTGAATTTAGTGTGCTAGGCTTGGATGTGCTGGAACTGTGCATTCTAGCAGAGCTGGAACAGAGTGCTTCTCTGTGACTGTAAAATGACCTTGTTCATACAGTCAAGTCCAACTTGCTTTACAAACTTGTCATGACATCATCGTAGTGTGATACGATACTGTCTATGGTACAGGCAGGAGCTGAAGCTGAACCTTGCTGAAAAAATCTCCTGGCTGAGCAGTGAAGAATTTGAAGTAATTTCTGACTGATGCTTATAGTGCTGTTTGCATCCTTCCTTTCGATGTCTGTGAAATATGTTACAATGGTGATTTGTAAAAAGCCAACAAACTCTATTTGTCATAGTACACTGAAACTGCCCTAGAATTTTCCTTGTTATCTGTTTTTGGATCCCGTTTTGTTGGCAGTATGGTACAAGCTATAGCTGGCACCCGCATCATGCAGTGCTAGGCTTTGTGTAAAAATACACTAGAGTGAATGTGGGCAGGGCCATAGCCTCTGCAGTTGCTCTATTTGTAGCGCAGCTCCTTCATCTTTCGCATGTTTTTGTATGTGATATTTGGACAGATTTTAACAAACCTGGCTTACAGTCTGAAGTAGCAACCTGCATCGTATCAAAGCACTTAGTATATTATGAAAGGAACATCCTTGAGCAGCACAAGTTAGCTTGAGCAGCTGTTTTGTTTGACTGACATAAAGCAAAGGTATTTGGAAAGTACTTAAAATAGCTACAGATTTTTATTCCGTGTCAAAATGCTGTGCTTAGAAAGCTCACCATGAAAGACACTGCTGATAAGAGCAGCTTCCCTCTCAGTTTTCGGAGATACCTGTGGCCTGAAAGCCATTATGATCAGTTGCTTTCGCTCTGTGTTGATGGGCGAGTACAAAGAACAGTCCATGGGTGTGATCTGTTCACCAGGATTTGGTGCAGAGGATCCGCCCTTAGTAATGGTATGAAGTTCTTTAGGGAAGACAGATTGCTTCAGCAGATGAGATGCCATGTGTGAAACCCATGCAGTGCCCTCATGCTCGTCTTCTGCCAAACCAGACGAAAACGTTCTAACAACTAACCTGGATTTTCACATACCTAACCACTTGAAATATTATGGAAAATTCAAGTAGATTTTCCTTCTCCTAAGTGGAAAAGAGCCATTGGAAATACAGGCAAACTAAAGATTCAAAAATACGTGTAGCTGATTTATCACAAACAAGACATTTATTTCCTCACTCATTTGCTTCAAAGAGACCATAAAGTAGCCTATTTCTGAGACCGTCACACAAACACTGAACAGTAGAAAGCAGAGGACTGATAGCAGTGAGAGCCGAAACACCAGATATCTGCTTATTAAATAAAAACAGTTTTGCTTCCCAATTCTTAAGTTGCTGTATTTATTTAATCTGGCTTGCCCAACCTCTCTTTTTAAGCCATTTTTTTCTGCTCAAAGATGCAAAGAAATTTTTTGCCGGAAGACTTTGTTGGTTGAGATAATGACACTTTTTTTCCCATCACTTTTGTTCAGCGCAGGAGAGAAAAAAATTTTCAGATTGAGGCTTGGCCCTCATTAATTGGAGTTTCAGGAAGCAGAAAATGGGAGTGCTAACAGAATATCTTCAAATAAATCATGATAAATTGCGTGTCGAAATACTCTTAACTTAATTTGTTTGTGCTTAGCAAGCCTTTACTGACTACCACCAGTTTCTGCTGTTCAGGAGTAAAACGGAGAGAGCATGTAGCATCATTACCAATTGGAAATACGCCTGGTCCTGCTTTTGCTGCTAGAAAGCACAAGTATGACTAGTTCTGCTGCAGCCTGCTATTGGCAGCTACAGAGAGCTGTCAGTGAGAGCAGCCTGGGTTCTGAAACTGGACAACATGGACCCGGTGTGCACAACATGCGTACAGATCTCCACCAGCAACAGTGAGCATCAGAGTCTTTTTTGAAAGAGAATTCTGCCTTGTTCACCTTCAATTCCCTGCTGAGTGCTCTTTTCCCTGCTCTCTCTTTTAGAATTGAGTCCAGTTGTTCCCCTAGCCATTGCATAAAGTGCCATATGATAATTTTGTTCTGCCATTACCGCAGTCTGCACTAATTTATCCTTCCGTGCTGTTGAACCTGGTTGCAGGACGTATTTCTGTCTGTGCCCTACCACACTTCGGACTTTGGAGATCTGCCTGTTTTACAAGGCAAATTTCTTTCCTGCTCACTTCTGCCAGTGCGCACTTCTGCTTGGCCCACGGTCCTTCCCTTCAAAAGTCACTCTTGCCATGTTGGCAAGTGGAAGGTGCTCATTTGGTTGGGAGGGAGGAGATAGAGTGAAAAGAGTAATTTTTATGCTCTAAAGTGCTATTATTGAAGTGATGCAATGCACTTGCTGTATCAGCCATCAGTTAAACTGTTACACCACTTTACTGTTCATCAGCTTCATCAGTGTGTTCAGCATTTGGTGATGAAGGTTATCCAGGGAGAGGAGATTGCAATTTGTCGAGATGCACTCATTTAAAAGTGGCAGCCAGAGGAGCCTAACTCCCCAGGCTCAATGGAAAATGCGTCCATGGAGAACAGTTCCTCTGACTTTGGTGTGATAATGTTCCGTTTTTCTTTAACCAAGGTTAAGTCAGAGAGGACTTAACAGCTTTGTCATACTTCACAACTATGAAAGGAGAAAAGCTTTCCTCTTAACAGCTTCATGTAGTTCAGATCCAAGAAGCTCTGAATTCTCTGCAGTTGTGTTGTTGCTGCCAATCTGCAGTCTCATTTGGGGGCATCGTACTGGATCTGTCTGTGCCTCTTTTTCTTACACTGTGGAGTTTAAACCTCTTCCCCATATACATGGAAAAGCTTCCTGCGAGAATTAGCTGGATGGCAATTTCGATGCTTCATTCTGCGCAGCACACCCTGAACATCTCCTAGCTTTACCCTGATGAAGGTGCTTTCTTTCTGAAATCATATAATATCTTGAGGTTCTGTGAGCCCATCGCTTAGCTGGATGAGGTGGGGTGTCAAGCCATCTCTCCAGAAAACTGGTTCCAGTTATTAAATTTATGAAAAATATAAAAATTATCAAATTTTTATAGATTTGGTCTGTGCCTTTGATGATATTTTGCATGTCCTTCCTTATAAAAGAAGTAGAGGCAAAGGCAGTGTTTTAATCTGATGTCAGTTCCACAGATTCCTGTTAGGGTTTTTTGAGGTTTTGGTATTATTAAAAAAACCAGAACCCAGGGCCTGTTATTAAAAAGAGATAATCACCAGAGAGGTGGAGCAGTGGGGTGGTAATCAGTGTCTGGACGAGAAGTGGAAAAGCTGAACAACATGGGAAGCAGGTACAGGTTAAGGTTAGACTTGGGAAGACACTGGAGATGGGAGCTGGAGCATTAGTAAAGTGTATGCAGGATAGCTGAAAATGTCAGATGAGAGGGGAGAGAGCAGAAAGCAAGGGTGTTGGAACGTGCTGGATCTGGATCTGAGGAGCAGGAGGCTCCTTCATTGTATATAATAATTCAGCAGTGTAAAAGACTGGAGTTTATTCTTGTTGATGGGCTAATAAAAGCTCAGGCTTTTATATCTTACCTCTCTGGAAACCGAGTAGCTGCATAGTGAAGAGCTCTGCCACAGCAGACATAAACCAGTTACTAGAAAGGTCTCATCTTCTGTCCTTCTTGTGCAGTCAAGGGACTTGTAAAGCAATGAGCATTCAGAGATGTACGCAGTTCCTGTCCTGCCCTATCCTTTTGAGTTTTCTTCATCTCAGCTGGCTAGTGCTCCAGTGGCAAAATACAAGTACTATCATCCATGCTGCTAGGACAAGTGATGGTGTTTTTAAGGGAATCCAACAGTGTGGTGCTTCAGGGTAAAGGTTTAATTCTTAGTTTGATTGTTTGGATTTTCAGTTTTGTTCTTCCTCAGTGATCGTGCAGATTGCCTTTCAGTATCACAGAAGAAATAATGACAAGTTGTTTTGCTCTATCCTGCTGTATTTCTTAGATTAACAAACTGGCTTACTAGAAACACATTTTGAGAGGAAAAGATTATTTTTCTTGAAGTTTTTTGTGATATCTGAAACTGAAGCATCTAACTAGTAATTAAGAAATAGCTTTATGTTTCCTAACTGTATTGTACTTCTTTTTGTGCCATACATACATCTCCTCCTAACCTTTATCATCTAGCAACTTTTCAGGAATTCAAACTGCAATGGCATGTTTCCTCCTTTACAGAGCACAGTTGGCTTCTGAGATGGATAAAGAGATAGCAGGCGTGAAACTGAAGCAACATTTAACTTTACATTTAATTTCATATTTGTCTGCTTAATAAATAAAGTAAGCTGTATGGACAGGTTATTTTCCTGTTGTCTTTTAATTTCCTGTTACCTGTGAGGAATTTGCACTTAACTTTGTGATGAGCCCAGAATCCTGCAGGCATTGCTTTCTCAAAATGCCTTATGTGAAAAAAAAAAAAAAAGAAGAGCATTTCTGCATAGGGAACAAGGAAAGGAATCTCTTGAGTCAACTATGTTTCTGCCAAAGCAGATTTTATTTTTATGCCTTGATTCAATGTTAGATTATTGTAGTCTCATTCCATCTTAATTTCACCCATCAGTGGAGTTACTTCAACATATACCTGGGAGAAGGGATGGTAGAGTTAGTCTCTGTGTGTAATTATTCTCTAGTCTGCAAGGGTAGGAAGCACCTTCTGGAGGCAAGCAGCACTGTCCTATTCAATCTGCTGCAAATGTGATCTGAGGCTTTGAACACTGAACTTCAAGTACTTTAAACAAATCTTTGAAAGCACTTTTTTTTTTTACTGTGATTACACCAAGGATGTATTAGAAGAAAAAGGGTCTAATGCCCTTAGCCTGTAATGAGCTCCACAGGGGCAAATCTTGCCTCCCTGTTTACTCCAAAGCCAGTGAATCTGCCTGCCTCTTGGTGAGAGATACACAGGAGTAGGCCCAGTCAGAAAAACACGGTTATTAACTACCTTGCCCTAACCTGAAATAAACCCCTCTTCTTTAAGGTGAGCTTATTGTGATCTCTTCTCTTGATGCCTGGCTTTAATGGACTTCTTATGTTTGTAGGGAGAAGACAAAGTGATAGGCACTAAATATCCATTGTGTGTATCTAACAGTAGAAGACAGAGAAGGTTGATTGTCCTTCAGGGAACCTTCTACACACTGCAAAATTAAGCATTTTAAAAGCCACCATTTTAAATGGCCAAGTCAGTTTTTGCCCTTAGAGGCATTTCAGGACATGTGGCTGCAGTGTACATGTTCACAAGATTTAACGTTCAATTCATGTTTTGGAAACCTCATATAATTTTCCTGCTGGTGCTAGTCATGCCTGCATTTCACAAGTATATCTGTTAAGGTCAGAGCTATCAAATCTGATTAGTCCCAGCCTGATTGCCAGAGCAGGCAAGTCGCCTGCAACTCTCCACATTAGTGGGACTCTGAGTGCACGCAGCGCTACCGTGAAGGAGGCCAGCTACGTAGGTCCCAAAATATGGATTGGTACCTAATTTAGTGTATTCAGGGGTGAAAATGTTTGCTTAGTATTCTCTCTCCCTGGGACTCCTATTCCATGTAGTATTGCTCTTGGTGTTTGAGACAGAAGTGAATAGTCATTCACTATATGCCTGTACTGAAGCCAAGTAGGTCAGTGCCTCTAGGTACTGCTATATACGTGCTATATAACCCTCGCCATAGGTGAGTTACCACCCTCTATTGAATCTTAACCATAGCTGCTTTTGCTGGAGCATTTTAGTGGGGCTGTGCTCAGGTTACCTTGGTCTTGAGGTCTGCTTGAGCGCTGGATGAGCAAAGGTGAGCAAAGCAAGCTCCACTTCTTTAATAGGTAAAGGGAATTGAAGGTGTTGTTCCTTCCTCAAGAACTGAGCCAGAAGAGTCACAGTGGCAAAGCAGCTAGAAGACAAACTGTGGGTCCAAACGGCGTATAAATCTCCTCTACCCTAAGTTGATTCGTTATTTGGTCCAGCTTTTCTTTCTTCCCTGAGCCTCTTTTACACAACTCCACTCTTAACTGGATCATCTTTATCCTCTTTTTGTGGACCTTCCTTCACGCTCTTTTCGTTCAGCTGATCTCTGCCTCACTGAATGCAGAACTTCATGTTCCACTTCCAAGCCAGCTGCAGGGGAGCAGAAGACCCAAGGCCTGTCAATTTGTGCGTCTTCCACTGAGACATAGTAGCTTGCTGCTTGCTAGCTCCAGGTCTTTTTCAAGGCAGAGGGAGCTAAAATAGCTTAAGACACTTACTGCTGTTGAAGGTGAACATGTGACTGCCTCAAACTGCATCACCACCAAAGACTTACAAAAATAACGTGGTCTGCTGCCATCTGCTTACACCTCTTCCTTCCACCCTCCGTTGCTCTTGTCACTTCAGGCTGCTGAAAGCTCTTCAAAGACTATCTTCTCTGTCTTTGCAAAGGCATGCCACTGTGGCACCTTCCCTACTCCATCTTTTCTTAGCTCTCAATTTGCACTGTACTATGAGTAATAGTAATAGAGTTGATAGTTCTATAATTTTGTCTTAATGGGAATGTGGGCTGAACCAAACAGGAGTTCCATTTTGTGGTATCTGCCCAGTTGTAACTCATCCCTAACATGAATTTGTTGGTCACACTAAGATCTCAGGTATTGATCAATGATGTAATTGCCATACTATAGTAGGACAGATGATGTAATTCTTACTGAAGACGGTGACCTTGAGACACATCAGATGATTGAGCAGCATAGGTGTGTCACTGATTATAAAATGCCCTTGTTTTAAAACTAAACTGTTATCTGTTAATTATTGGGGAGGAATAACTACAACAAAATGCCAGCATGTCACAAAAGATACAGCATCTACGTGATAACTTTTACCAGCAATTACATATTCCTGTTTTGCCGGATGACTTTTGGTAGTTTTGGTTTTTTGGTCATCATTTCAATTTACATTGGGATAGAATAAAACCTGACTTTTGTGAGCCTAAGTAAAACATTTGATTCTGATAACCATTGGAAAAAAAAAAAAGGTAAAATAAAGGTGCATATAATACGAGAAATTCTAGTAGATGGGAGGAGAATACATGGCACAGTTTTGCCAGTGGGAAAGCCTAGTTTGTCCCTGCCCAAGTAGAGGTGGCTTGAATATACATTTGAATAAGAAGTAACACCACCTTTCATTTGAATACTTAATAAAAGAGGAAAGTGATAAGCATTGACCAGCAGCTTTTGCATTCAGATAAACAGCAGACAAAACTCAAGACAGGTCATGGAGTAAAAAGAAATAAAACCACTGGCAATGCTTGCTAATAACATGGTTGAGAAAAAAATATTTTTGTATCAGTGGAAAGAGGCTCTGAGAGATGCCAGGACAAGCATGAGAAACATTCAGTTATGAGAAGCATGGATCCTGAGAAGAAAAAGCAGAGAGGTTTGAAAAGACAAGTGGTTGAAGAGCTATTTTTGGTTCTGCTGTTGGTATTTTCTTCTTAACAATTAATGCACTTCTGGCCTAACATTCGTTGTTTCGTGTCAGAATTTTTTTGATTTTTTAGTTCCACTCTTAGTAAACTGGCACATTTGCAAGATAAGTATTACACTGAAGAGAATACCAAAGATGACTTCTCAAGCAGATCATTACTGAAAGTAGTGGAAGAAATTAATAATTTTAAGGAATTTGTGACCTAGTAAAGAAGACTACAAAAGAGTGATGTGACTAATTAATCACCACAGTGAATTGATCTTAAGAAATCATAGAGACATAGCTCAGTTGGATACTGTATTTTCCACTTTTGTCTGAGTTTCTCTGGTATCTTGTATTTGAAGCTAATGAATGTTACAGGTAAGAATTAGTTTTTCTGACTTATATGAGCATGTACTTTCTATTGTTGAAATACTCTTCCCTGTTTTATGGACTTTTCAGGTCTTAATTTTCCTATGGTAATTGCTTATGGCTAATATTACCTAATGTCTAGGGGACTCGTAATGTGTAAGATCTTACAGTCTGTTAAAAGCAGTTAAGATGTTAAAATCTGTCAAGTTCTTTAGTGCAAAGGACCTTGCACTTGGAAATCCTTCATTCTGTGTTTTAGTGAAAATTTTGGGTTTCGGAGGGATGAAATAAGAACTTTGATGGATGTGGTCCCTTCAATAGTATTTCTTTCCTAAGTGGGCAATAAATCTAGATGTGGATAGTTGAAATTGTGAGAGAGTCATGAAAAGAAGGAAATTAATCCTGTAGTGCCAGAGGGACCAGAAAACCTTTCACATACACTCTCTGGCCCAGGGATTAAATAAGTATGGGTCTTCAGTTGTAAGCAAGCTTCTGTAGAGGGGTGCAACCACCTCAAAAATTAAGTTTCTTTGGCAGGCAGAGGTTCCAGTTGTGTAGGGAGCCATTTTTCACTAATCTGTGAGATCAGCTTTGAATGCTGTCTTCTCCTTTTTGGTTTCATTCCCACAGCTTTTCATGAGCTAGGAAACTGCTCTTACTCCTATTTTAGTACAATAGAATTTTTAAGGTTGGAAAGGACCTTTAAGATCATTGAGTCCAGTTGTTAACTCAGCACTGCCAAATCCACCACTAAACCATGTCCTTAAGTGCCACATCAGTATGGTTTTTAAATACCTCCAGGGATGGTAACTCAACCACTTTGCTAGGCAGTACTTTCCAATGCTTGACAACCCATTCCATGGAGAATTTTTTTCCTAATATCAAATCTAAACCTCCCCTAGCATAGCTTGAGGCTATTTCCTCTTCACCTGTTGCTTGCTACCCGGGAGAAGAGACCGGACCCCACCTGGCTACAACTTCCTTTCAGGTTTTTGTAGAGACCAATAAGGTCCCCCTGAGCCTCCTTTTCCCCAGGCTAAACAGCCACAGCTCCTTCAGCCTCTACTCATGAGGCTTGTGTTCCAAACCCTTCACCAGCTCTGTTGCCCATCTCTGGACACAGTCCAGCACCTCAGTGTCCTTGTCGAAGTGAGGGGCCCAAAACTGAATACAGGATTCAAGGTGTGACTTCACCAGTGCCAAGTCCAGGGGACTATCACTTCCCTAGTCCTGCTGGACACACATTATTGCTGATACAGGCCAGGATGCCATTGGCCTTCTTGGCCACCTGGGCACACTGCTGGCTTATGTGCAGACAGCTGCCAGCGAGCACCTGCAGGGTTTTTTTCCACTGAGCAGCTTTCCGGCCATTCTGTCTCATGCCTGTAGTGTTGCATGAAGCCGTTGTGACCCAAGTGCAGGACCTGGCACTTTGCTTGTTTAACCTCATATAACTGGCCTCAGACCCTTGATCCAGCCTGTCCAGATTGCTCTGTGGAGCCTTCGTACCCTCCAGCAGATTTAACACTCCCATGCAACTTGGTGTCATCTTCAAACTGATGGAGGGTGCACTCTGTCCTCTCATCCAGGTCATCGATAACGATACTAAACAGAACCGGTCCCAAAAGATGAACCATTATCATCCTTGTTATTGTTCAGTTGCACTTGGATAGCCTCATACCTGTTATACCAAGGCATCTGGGGAGGTGAGGCAGTCACACAAGGAATGTGCAGGACAGGAACATGTCACCATTGCCCTTTACCCCTTATGCCAGGCAGAGAGAGGACAGCACATCCTGTATTGTGTCTGCCTGCTGGGCCTGTCCCAGGGAAGGTAGGGTGCAGTTCCAGTATTCTAGCTCGCTCTCTCGCTGATGCTCCTCAACCTACTCACTTCCTCCTTGTGCTTTTTCACTGATCGGAGGGGTTCCTCTACTTGGGCATGTCTCCTACAAGTGAGCTGTTTTCTCTTGTACTGGCTGGTAGTGGCATAATTTTGCAGATGAGGTACAGAAAGGCTGAAGGACAGGCTCGTAAGAGGTCTGCGATGCGGAGGGTCAACTTCACAAATTTGCCAAATAGTTTGCAACTGCTCCATTCTGTAGGTCACCTTTCTGCTTGAATCCTTCCCCTTTGTTCTTTCTTTGGTGCCAGTGTCATTCAGTTGCTCTCTGCTCTTATTTTTCCAGCATGATCACAGCTCAGTTACTTCCTCTAACTTGCATCCTTGACTCGGAATCTTTACACACTCAGAGACAGTAGCACATCACTAAACAATTTCTACCGCTATGGTGCTGCTTCAGAGAGTGAAATTTGCCCTGGGGCTGTGGAGCAGACTTTAGTCTGTGTATCAGCTCCTAAAGTCCAATTATCTAACTTGCAGTGCACCCTCTACATTTCGCTTCTTCACTTAGTTGAATTGCTTTGTTGTTTCAAAGCAAAGTAAAATGACAGCGCTGGTCCATGAAGTTTCCACTTGATGCAAATTCCTTTTATTTTCTCATTTCTCTGTCAGCTACTGCCTTGCCTTCCAGGTATAGATGGCAGTTGTCAGGAGATTCAAACCTTCACATGACCCTTTAAATTAATTCTTTTTCTCTCTCTTTGCTGGCTAGGATGTCTAAAACCCCCAAACCTCTAGCAAAAGCATGTGGCAACCCTGTTCTCCTTGTTCGGGGTTGATCCAAGTTACCTGGGAGAGCGGAAGAGTCCAGACCTGTATCGTATCACATCCAGTGCGATCTCAAGCTCAAGGAGCTTTCAGATACTCGGTCTTGCTCTAGGAAACCCCTTTTTTTCAGAGCCCTTTTCTCCTCTGCGTTATGCCTCTCACATGCTGGGTAGTCTGTCCCTTGAGATTACATATTCCAAACTTTGCTCATGCTTTAGAGTGTCTGTTGCAGCAAGTCCATAACCATCTGAACCTTAAATAATTGTGGTTCTTAAGATAAAGGAAGGCACTTTCTTATCTGACGTAAGTTGCTATAGCTCTTCGACTTCAAAAAACTCATGTAGGTTTGCACCACAGCACAGTATGGGGAATTATGGGGATGGGAATATTCTTCATACGCTTTGGTAGGCCATATTTTTTCATGTTGCACTGGGGAAACTGGGTCTCTGAAGTCAAAGCATGTATCCTCTGCTTCCTAACATTCTTCTTTATAAAACTGTAAAGAGGTCTGGACATAGTCCACGTTTTTCTGGGTTATTTCCTTGCCCTGAATTTCTTCACTAGTCAGTGAATTTTTTTCCACCTCTGTTCAAATTTCTGTTTCAAATTTCCTTTATGCTTCTTTGGTCTTGCCTAACTCTTTAAGATTGCCATGAAAGCCTGATCATCTGTTCTACATGCGTTTTGGTTCTTCCCACATATATTTACCTGTCCTATGGGAAAAAAAGCTCAGCTTGGTCCACATAATAGACCTATGTATTAAGTGGATGCAGAAGACAAGACAGTAATGTTTGCAGTGCTTATTTGTTTGATTCAGATAGGTGAGAAGCAGAGAGCCCAACTTAATACAATAGTCGGCAACTTGGAGCTCTGTCTGTGTGGGATAAAAAAAATACACAGGCTTTCTTTATACTGTAGCTCTCATCATATGGCAGTAATGCTTCATATTCTCCCAGTGTACATGTCTATTATGGACAGTAAAAGTCAAGTGTTTCTATATTTACTGCTAGAAATATGTGGGTTTTGTGATGTTTGAAGACACTTGAACAAGACAGAGTTTGTGTCATACGGTATGATGGAGCTTAGGTCCCTAACTTTTATCTTATGAGGCTTTGAGAAAGTCTCAGCAGTGCTTTTAAGACTCTTGGAAGACCTGTTCCCAGCTCCTTGGTTTCCAGTGGTGCGCCTAAGAGATAAGCCCATCTGTAGTTTCACTCCACCCCCTGCATTTGGAGGCTGGCTGCCTGCTGTTCTTTAAGACTCTTCTGTTTTTTAAATCACTCCTACAAACACATAGTTAGCCTCTTGTTTTTGGAAGGAGAGTAAGTAGTAAGCACCAAGGTCTGCAAGTGAAGTTTATCTGTGTAGGAAGGTCCCATCCAACAAAGGGAAAGATCTCATATAAGTGGGACCTGTTTTTGCAGGCTTTTTTACTTCCTCTGCTTGTACAGTGATCCTCCGCATAGTTGCAATCCGTAATTTGCAGGATCCGCATACTCACTGTTGATTTTCCAGCGAGTTGTGGGACCTGGCGTGCGCAGAACCTACTGCGACCCCAGTCTGCTCGGCCGCCAGCCCTTCTGCTTGCGCGGCACGCGGCGCCGGCCCCAGCCCCCCTGCCCCGCTCGTGTGGCGAGCACAGCCAGACATCTGAAACAAGCCCCGCTCTCAGAACTGTCCTCCAGACCTTATTAGGGGAGGGGGCGTGGCTGTGGGCGTGGCGTACTTGACTACGTAGTGGGGTCGCTATCTTCACGGATTCCAGGACTCACGTGAGGGCCAGACCCAACAGCCCACGAGTAATGGGGGGATTGCTGTACATCTTTCTTAGAATCTGAGAGGTTTAGCATCAGTCTTGAAAGGATGCTCTGTGAAGCACAGATCTGGAATGTTCCATGGGAGAATCTACCTGCCTGCCTCTCTTTCAGTAAAATTAGACAGTTATACTGTTTGCCTCTATTTCAAGAGTGTGCCTTTGCAACTTCTCTCTGTCATGCTATAAAACTGGGTGGTAGTCATCTTTGAGGAAAAAACATTTCATACCCTGTTGCTCTTTTCTTGTGAGGCTCAGCAGCAGTGGTGGTTCCCTTTGCTGAGGGTTCAGGAGTGCAACTGGCACCCTAGAAAATGAAAAATGAGTAATTTGCATGGTGGATTAGAATCCAGCCCGCCCAGTTGCTGGAGCAAAGACCACGAACTTTCACATTTGAGTCATCTGCTGAAAAGCTACATATTTTTATGAAGAAAGAACTAAATGTTTACTTTAAAGTAATTTTATTTGCTTTCTTGTAGCTGAGTCATCTGAATCTTAGATGGTGAAGGTTATGTATCAACAGGAATTTCTTGCCCTCTTTCTGTGTCTGTTGAACTACAACGATCAAAGTTTGACCATACTTGTAGTCATAAGAACAATCGCTTGATTCAAGTGTGAGTATCAATGTTTGTGTCTATAGAAACCAATCAACATTTCCTCCCAGTTTTTGTTAATAGGCTGTGACTGTGACACTTGGATTTCCTGTCTCTTGCATATCTGAATCAAAAATTCTCTGCAGACTTACATGTCTTGTCTTCAGTGTTTTTTGGTGGGTTTTTTTGCCTCCTTAGTAGACATCATCTTTATTATAATCTCTGTTTCTTCTGTTGAGGCATGTCCAGACATTCCTGGAGCCTATAATCTTTCATTTTTATTCTACATCATGGATTTGTTTGAAGGGCTTTCTCAGTAATAACTGTAGGAAATAGCAAGTAATGTAAGAAAAGCAGGTTGAACTGCCTACAATCAGCACTGCACAGCATTCAGTATTTTTCCATGATAACCTTTTAAAGTGACTTTTTTCCAAACACAGTGTTGATTTTTCTTCCTTTTTACATTTTAGTATGAATGATTCAGGTTGTCTTGAGAACAAGACACAAACCCCTGCATTTTTGTACCTTTTTTAGAAGCAGGCCTGCTGTTTCATTGAGTAGCTGTGTATCACCTTCTCATTTGGGGGTGGATATTTGAAATTTGTCTGTAGTGTTGCTCTGGTATTAGGAATTTGCCTTCTCATTTGTGGGAAAACTTGTCCGTAATCAGTCAGTATATAAACTGTGACATCTCTCATTTTGTACCCACACAGCAGGAGCTCATTAGGTAGCACTGAGTATGCTGTATTTTAAAGCTGAAGGACTTGCTCCAATATTTCTATGTCTGTCTCCTGAGGAGTGCTATGGTCCTAGGCATATAGGAGGAAGAGGAAGGAGATCATCCTCCCTTGCTTCCAGAAAAGCTGTTGGTTGCCCAGAAAGGGTGGGGCAGAAGGAAGGGATGGAGAGAGAACACAAGCTGTGTGCTCAGGAGGTGTGTGTGTGGGGGGGAAACATGGAACTGTCTGAACCAGGAGACTCAAGGGTGGTTACAGCTAAAACCACCAAGTGTGGGGACAGCATTTTGGAATTGGTGTGACTGTCGGGGTGGATTGTGTGATGTGATTGGGATTAAGATGAGGAACTGGGAGAAAACGATTTTAAAGAGTCTGAGGAGGGAAGCAGCGGGACTAAAGTCACAGAAGAAAAGGGAAATCCCTATTCTGTACATTGTTACAGAATTTGTGATTCCTGAGGCTGTAGTTGGATGCTGCTTGTCTTGACTGGTGAGAAGATACAAGACCATTCCACTTAAAGTCCTCTGTTACTGTCCAAGTGGCTGGTAGAGCCTTGTAGCCCTACTGCGACAGCAGACCGAATTATGCAGGTGCTGTCACTCTGCATCAGTGCAAAAACCCTGGTGTGGAAACACGCAGTTCATCTTAAACTGCTGTTAAGTCTGCTCAAAGTGTCAGGCTTCACACTTGGTATGGATGAGGAGCATTCATACAGTTTGTTCAAGCAGCTCACTGGTGGAGAAACAATCTCCAACAAGACGATGCAACAAGTGTCTTGCTGGCAGTCGTACCTTGTATGAATGCACCTGTTCATACACCGTAATCTTGCTGTCCCTGTGCTGTCAGCATGAATCTGTGAATGTAAATTGGGTGTCTTAACGCCACAGTGTTTGGTTCACATGAGATCCTTGATAGCTTGCAGTTATCTCCATTCCTAAAATAGAAGAAATCTGTCTGCCTTTGAAAGTTTCAGCTCTGGTAATGACTTTGACCCACAGCTATGTGCAGATGTCCTCTTTTGGGTCTGCCTGTGTCAGCACAAGTTTCCCACGTGCTCAGTGCACCTTCCCTTGGAAAGAACCCTCTTTGGTGAGTACTCCCCAGCTGGTTGGAGGCAAAATTGGGTTAGCATAGAAGAGTGTAAAGAGTAGTTTGTAGCTGCTCCAGTTTATTTTCACCATAACGGATTACAAAATGCTTCTACAACAGGCTGCTAGCACTTCTGAAGGGAGACAGTCAGCACAGGAAGAGGGGCAGCTGGTGCCGAGCACATGTGTGGGAGGAAAACCTCATCAAGCTGCATAGCTGGGTTTGGAAGGGACCTTTGTCCACAGCCTCAGTCTCTCTGAGTCTCAGTTCTGTCTCTGCAGTGGGGAAAAAAACCTTCTCACAGGGGCGTTGTGAACATGTGCTAATTTTAGGAAATCAGGCAGTTAGGTAACATGGTGACAGCCAGAAAACAACCTATAAGGAAATAGTTGTTCTGTCTTTAAAGCATAGTGTTTAGGGCCATTTTTAATAGTGAGAATGAAGCAGACTACTGACTATTGCTTATTCAGTAACATGTACCGGCTCTACTACACCATGAATGGCACCATTTCCTGTGAAACCCCTCCCCGATGTGATCACAAAATTAAGAACGAAGCTGAAATGTTGTGCAGTTGGCCATGTTTCTGGTATTTCCTTGCCTTTTAGTTCTTGGCTTAACATTTTTGACATGTCTGTATGTGTTTGTATGTGTAATGAACTGTTTGTGGCCAAGTTCACAGTTGCTCAGTACTTTCTGTTGGAAGATGTTAAGCACTTTAAAGAGGGCTTAAAGGATAGTAAAGCATCTTACACTTCTGCCATTATGTGTCTAAGCACATTTCTGTTTCCAAAAGTGCTTACCTCTGGTTCTTAATAGTGATTGTATCTTTTAAGTGAACGAGGTGAGAGGGGAAATGTTCTAAATCTGATAGGAGATCATCGTTGGTCATTTTTTGCAGATCTCTCTGATAAATCATTTCCCTGTATTTGTAAGTCCTTGCATTGTAACAGGTAAGCAACAGATACAAAAAAATACAGCTATGAAACCACAGATGTTGTCAGCAAGGAAACAGAGCTGATTAACTCTCATAACTAGGCTTTAATGTTTTGAAAATAACACTATTCAAAATTAACTTACTTGCAGATTGTTCAAGGAGTTGTGTGTCTTGTGTATAACAGAGGAAATGGGTACACTGAGAAATAAAAAATAAAATTGCAAATATATATATTAGGTGCTGAGTATGCATCACTCCAGCTGGTTTCATTGGGAGTTACCAGTATTCAGCAAAACCCCTGAAAACCAAACATGCAGTCTAAGGTGCAAAAATAAGTTGATGTGAAAAAATGTTGGTCTTGGCAAGTTTGTTTGCCACAGAGTAAATGACGCGAACTCCATATGTAAGAGCAATCCCTTAGAAACTCTCCTTGGCCACATTCTTAGGCCAGGGAACATGTTGGCAAACAAGAGATGGCTCATGACTCTGCCCGTGTGCGTTCACGTACTTGGGGCTGCCTGTTGGCATACGGCCTTCTGTGCACCCAGCTATCTACCCTGTCAGAGTGTCTTGCCGCTCTTGCTCTGGCTTCGCCAGGGACATACCACAGATCTAGTCTTTGGTCAGGCGGCATTCCTGTACTAGTAATTCAGTAGCAGAATTCACACAGTGGTGTGAAATGCCTGTTCCTTACTTCTCTACATATGCCTCTTGCTCTTGTCTTCCCTTAGGTACAGTTTACTCTGCGCAAGTTGTAAACTCCATGGAACAGGTGTTTCTACAGTGGATAGCACAGCGGGACCCAAGTTTCACCGTGGTTTCTGGACATGCTATTATGTAAGTAAAGGTATTCTGTCTTGCTGAACAATTAGAGTACTTCACATTAGCTGAACTTGTAGAATTTCCTGTGTGCAGGCAGGTGAGAAAAGGGATTCTTTTTTTCCCAGGCTGAGCGGGGCTTTGGAAATGTTCTCCAAATCACAGCAGCAGCTGACTGTTTGGGCAAAGACATGATTTGGAAATACAGTTTCAAAGTTTAGAGATGGCCTTTCACATACTAATGCTCCCAGATGAGTTAAGTGGGGGAAGTTCACACCTCACTTGGTGCCGTTGTTTCAGTCTGCCAAGCTGCAGACTCAGCGCGAGTGCAGCCTGCAGGTTTTCATAGTGAGAGCTTTTGTTACTCCCAGAAGTGCTAGAAACTTAATTGCTCTCAAAGGCAAGCCTGGAATCTGGAGGACCCAGTACAACCTGCTGAGAGAACATAAATCATAAGATACTATCACGTTTCTGTGCTTGGACTTGAGTGGAGTGAGTTTGCTTTGTGAGCAAATGCCTTTGGAATACGCTGGTGGTTTTTTTGTTGATTCTTAGACATAGCAGTAATTGTTGTCGGCTTTGTTAATAGGCATCTATGTTCTGCTCTATAGTTACTGTTCATGTGTGCTAAAAAGCGTGCAGACAAAAAGAAATATTTGTTCTGCCTTGAAATCATGAAAATATTTCTGCATTTAAATGGATTGATAACCTGTACCTGATCCAGGTAGTTCCCACCCACAATCCCTTCAAATAGGCATGGAGAGTGAGCTGGTCAGTTGTCATTTGGCTATTGCTGTTCATCCGTACCTAGAGACAGTGTTCAAAATGCCAGTATTTAATTGTTCCTTTTTTTTTTTTTTAGTACTAGTTTGCCAGCCACTTTTGTCCCTAAATAAATGAACTATGTTGACAACTGAGAGGAAACTGCCTTTTGTGGATAAGGAATAGAATTTTCAAATATCCTTGTGTAATATGGTACCCTAAGTTTTATTTTCCTAAGTAACTCTTGTAAAAATTTGTGGAGAAGGTCCTTAAGTTGGTCTGGGAGATTTCTGGCATTTTCAGCTGTAACCTAGTTTAAAGTGTAGTTTTCCTCATCTCCTTCAATAATTAGTTTGTAGGCTCCCCATTCACAGGAATACTGTTCTGATATATTTTGCATGGAAACTGGAGCAGGAAAAGGTTTTAAGGTAAGCCAGCCAAATCATCTAGGATCTTTTGATCAGTTTCCATTAGTATTAAAGCAGTAATCTGACCTATTAGATGTTGTTTGAGAGGAAGTTGAGTGTTTAAAGAAGATAAACATACCAGTTGATATTCAATATGTCTTCTCAAGTCACCAGCACAAACCTCATTGAACGTTGTTGGCAGAGGTGCCTTCTGCAAAGGGTTCCTAAAAACACCTCCCCAGCTATTGGCTTGGTTTCTAAAATGCTCTGACACTGCAGTGGATCTGGTGCCAGCACTGAACACTTGGTCCAGCTTCAGTTGGAGCTGAAGAAAGGTTGAATTTTAGGACCTCTAGGATGCCTTTGGGTCCAGAAGAAACTGAACACTGGAGTATTGTGTCATCCAAACTGTGGTGTATTCCTGGAAATTGATGAATATGCTGTTTTAAGTTGGGAAGTTTATATAGCTGAAGTTACTGAGATATTAGAGCTTAGAAGAGAGAGATCTGCAGCTCTGTAAGATTGCCTGGCGCACAAACAAGTGAAGATCTAAATTGCTTTGAGCTGCTGACAGTTTTCACAGCTTTGTGCAGACACACCTTTGCTGGTACTGACAAAACACAAATACCAGTTTCACATCACTGTGCTCTCCTTGGCTGGTGTACATCTTAAAACAGTATTACACCTTCACAATTTAGGCACAGAAAATGGCAGGGAGAGGTCAGCAACAACAGTAGCCTCTTACCAAATGGTTGGTTTAAAATACTCTGAGGAAAGGTAGCATGTTAAAATTAAGTTTAATCTGTTGTTTGAAAACTGGGCATTTAATGCATGACATCACTCTGACCCCAGGTCTCTGTGCTGAAGTCACACTGGATGCAAGGACAGGCTTTGGTCTGTGATGAGGACAGTAGCAAATGCAGGAAAAATATTATTTTCTTTCTGCAACAGTGAGTTCCTCCAAATGTCATAGATAACTGAAAAGTCTGTTTTCAAAGCATCTCTGACCCTATATGCAAATAAAATTTCTTTGACTTTGGTTTTTGCTAGAAATCGGATCCTTTACACATCTGTATGACAATACATGTTATGTAGTACCAAATGCTTCCTAAAGAGACTCATTTGAAATTCGGGGTGAAAAGTGAAAGGGCATTGATAATCCCCTAATCCATATCATGGACCACCATGTATTTCAGCCTACCTATTGTTGCTGGCCGCTTCTGTGATCCCTTGCTTGCAACTATGGAGTTAGAAGAGAACAGGCAAACTCTGGCTGTTATCATTGGCATGGCAGTGGGGCTGTATTAACTTCACTGATTTGTCAGAAAAGAAGTGTCACTATTTGACACTCCAATGGCAAAACTATCAATGTTCTCAGCTGCTGTTATGCTGGATTTAATCTCAGTACTTTTGCCGTCTGCTATAAAAGCATCAGACTATTAGAGGAGTGGTAGATTGCATTGGCTTTCGAGTGCTTTCAGCAGAGCTCAGCTGATTCTTTGATTTGCCATGAACTAACGTCCTCATTGACAGAGTGGAACTTGAGTTCCCTTTCTGACTCGGCGACTGAAGTCTGTTGTGGATTCTTCTAGTGATGCGACGTGCAACCTTCTGGAATTAGAAATTAGAGTGGCTGTGCTCCCCAAGTGCTGCAGTGCTGGCACAACAGCAACGCTGACCAAAGTCTGCTGTGGGTGCATGTCTGCTGCTTTTATCTATTCTGCTGGACATTACCTCTGCCTCTACTCTACGGGCAGCAAGGCAGGCCTCACAGCAGGCACTGCAGCACAACCAAGAGCTTTGTCAGATGCAATATTTTCGATCAGTCTTCTGTTAGGTTTCAGTCGCAATCTACAAGATGCTGTGATGATTTGAGTTGGGTTTTTTTGGCTTATGACCTGTATTTCTACCATTGTAGGCTCTGAACAGTCTTGTCAGTTCTGGATTGCTTTGTGGCTCACCTGGGATAGGTGGTTGTCTGCTGTATCTTCATCAAGCACTACCCTCACAGGCATTGCTCAGTAAATAACGCCAGTGTAAGGTAAACTTGCCTTGCTGCTGTTAGAATTCTCAGTCTTCTGAAAAGCCAGTAGATGGGGTGTGTGCAATTCCTGTGCAGAAGGAAGAATTCCTGTGCAGAAGTCACTGTACTTCTCAAACCAAAGATCCAACTTTTTCACATTTTTGTTGCAGAGTGTCTTTTTTGTTTCGTTGTTACAGATGGCCCCCCACATGGATCACAAAATTAAGCAAACCCTAGCAGAAGCACCCAAAGTTATTGATTGATATTTTTGCATGGAATACTCTGAGCACGATTTACTGTACACCTTGCAACACTGTTAGGTCTTTGAAATCTGGGTATGAATTTTTATCATAAGCTAGCTTTTTTTTTTTTTTTTTAAATAAAGCTATTAATGAATTAGAAAGGTCCTGGATAACTGAAGCCAGACTGGGTTACCACAGATTTCTGCTAAACTTGAGATTGCAGTATTGGGTATAGAAGTCATGGGGACAACAATGAAGTACATTTAGTGTTTTGTGTCTCCAAGCCCAGCATGTAAGAGAAAATGTCCATTCATAGACATAATACGGTTCATCATGAATGTCAAAGCTAAATTTGCTAGCAGTGTAAATTAATATATTTTGTTCTTGTTAATAATATCAATAATGGCTATGTAAATAATAATGTTAATACAAACTGTAGGAAGGGTCATAGTCACATCCCAGGATTTCAATCTGGTGTGGATTTTGTACTTACAGGTCAGTTATGGTAGCCTTGAAATGGGAAGGAATCTAAGGCAGGAGACAAGTGGGTTTGGGACATGTGAGTCCCTGAGTTGTCTTCCTCAGGGGAGGTCATGGCAGAGCAGAGCATGAACCAACATGTAAATAAGCTGGCCCAAGGTCATTTATGCCATTCCAGATGAAATTTTCTAGAGGTGGAGTCCTCTTAGGTAGGTCCTGCCTGCTTATACATGATTGGCAACAGAGAAACTATTTGATAATAGTTAACCAAGGAAACTCTACTGAAAGGCTGTCCTAGTCTGACAGGTATGCTTGTAAGGTAGGAGTATCTTGCCAATAAATAACTTAGAGTTAGAATACTATATCAGAATTCATTTACCTTCTGAGAAGAAATGTAAATGCTGATCATAAAGATCTACAGGTAGAGTTTGGTGAGGGATTTTGGAATGAAATTATGTGCATGTGCACCTATGCTCTGCTCCAAGCTATTAATGCAATTGTGGGAAGGTAAAAATCTTCAAATAGCAGAATAGCCTCAATTAATTAAAAAGAAAATTTTAATAGTGGAGTATGACAGAGTCCTGAAGGCACTGTTTTTGTTTATGCATGCGATGAAAGGGGCGAATAACTTGAACTTGTTACCTAGCACTGCCTTTCAGAAGAGAATACAGTAGACGTGTTTTGATCTAGTGTGGTAAAATGTGCCCAAAACACTCTGAGCATTTAACAGTTGCACAAATGATTTACTTTCCTAGCCATCGGATTTTGTATTATAGCATAATCTGTTACCCCTCTGTCTTTAATGTGCAGTTCTGCTGAGCGTGCAGTTCACATTGGCTGCCTTGGGCAGACTGCAGGTCAGCTTTTGAATGTAGGAGAATTCATGAAATTTAAGTATTTTGTGTACAGTTAATGGCAGTTGTGCCAGTACAAAGACTGCTTTATCAGCAGATGTGGTCTAGGTTTACGTTTATGTCCACATTCAGTCCTTACGTTTATTGCAGTCAAGGGAAAAAAGTCAGGAGCTGGATGCAGTCCTTAACAATCTGCTTTGGTAGCTGGCCAGTCCACTTACCCTTGCATGAAGCACAAGCTATGTTGGTTCTTTGTTCCATTAACTCTTTGATGTTTGGAAATGGGGATGATTCACATGATGTGGTGGGGGGAATTAATTCCAATGTAACGTGAGCAAAAACTTTGTGCTCACCTTGTGCCAAGCCAGGAAGGGATTTGTGTATTGTGGGAATGATTAGATGGCAATGTTTGCTGGACGGCCATCGCAGACAAAGGATATTTGAGAAGGTGATCCAAGTTTGCTGGAGTCTGCACAGTGCGCGGAGGGCAGCCTTTCCACTTGGAAACTCAAACTGAGGTGGGCACTTTCTGGTTAGTCAAAAGGGGTGCTGGGTGTTTGTGATAGCTCAGCTGTTTCCCATGAGACAAGGCTGCATTTCCTCACTTCTTGCCCAAGCTAGTGCTGGAGTTTGGAGTAGAAGGCTCTTTGCCAACATTGCTCTTGTCTGCTTAAGGCTTTTTTTTGTCGATCTGGGAAGAGATGAGAAGGAATCTTATCAATGCATGGAGAAATGGTGATGAGCAGAGTGCAGAGGGAAAGCCACATACCCTGCTCCCCAAGTGCAGAAACCACCATGTGGGAGCTTGTTTGTAGCACTTCAGCTTGGCCCAGCCAACTGTCCATCATGCAGTGAGCAAAGAGTAGGGTGGGACTTCCTTGCAAGGTGATGAATGCAATCTCCAGATGCTATGGAAGGGAGTCATTCACGAACAACTGTAGGAGCTTTTTCTCAGGGTTTAGTGTGCTGTCCTCCTTTGAACAATGGAGATGAGAGTCTGGGAGAAGGATATGAAAAATAGATTAGCTTAAATTGAAACCTGGCATCTGGAACACCTCCAGTTTTGGCAGACCTCAAGATAATAAGTACTTCAAAGTTGTTCAGCACTACAAGGTACAGTATGGTTTTCTGCTTGGTGGAAGTGTTACTCGGGAACTGGAGTCATTCTTGGGGCTTCCTTATGCTGGGCATTGTCACACTAGGTAGAAAATAACTCCTGGCTGAGCTAACTCAGCCTGCATGTTCTGAGCTGCTTAATTGCCTATTCTCTATCTCCCCAAGTATTTAGCAGTAAACCTTTACCCTGAATTGGTTTTACCACACTGAGCAACAAAGTGTAAATATACTTGAGCATTACTAAATGTGCCTTTACCGAAATGAACTTCCATATTTTGAATTCATTAAAGCTGAAGCAATGTAAATATTCTTTGTTTCATGACAGCAGGAAAGGTGCATAGCCTCGTGTTTACCCTGAAATTCGAATGTGCAGGGGTACTTGGAAAGTGCAGGGCTCCCTCAGCTCACTGCAGTTTGGCAGGTATCTATCTCCTTAGTTGACTGGTTTCTTTGGGCACTGAAGAGAAATTTAGCACGTGGGCTTGTCTATGAATGTACCATTCTATCATTGATTCCCCGAGTTTAATGCTCAGAGGCAGTGGGTACCTGGAATTCTCACCGTTGTATTCGGACCCACTTTTCTCTTTTGTCAGTTTATAAGGGTGAAAGCAAGTCAGCGTAGTTCAGTTTTTTTCAGCCACGTGCATTTGGAGCTCATCTTGGAATACAATGCACATACCTGCATATAGGGTAGAATTTTACGTTGTAAGGTTTTAATGCTCTTTGCTACTTGAATGTTGGGGTTTTTTTATCTAAGGTAAAAGGAACATAATTATTTTTAACTTACAGCAAAACCCACATTTGCTCTTAAATGTCTTAGTATGAAGTAATTTAAACTAAATTTCTGAACAAATACTACTTTCCAAGAGGTTGGCTGTCAAGTACGATAAAAAAATGCACTTTTGCAGGGACCCAATGAGACTTTGCAAATTTAGATTTAATCTCAACGTTAAATGTGGTTGAAGATGTCATTTCTTAAACAGCACTTTTTGTAGTAGCTAGCTTAACAGTATAGCAATTCAAAGCACAGAGGGAATGATTTTGAAGTGTAAAGTCTTGAAACACAATGCAGAGGTTGACAGTTTCACTACAATTACAAGCAAGGCAGGCACAACTCCTACTTCTGAAAACTTTCCTATCGCACTGCTTCCTCTCTTGGCCCAGAATACCTCACACCCCCCCACCGCCGCCTTTGAGTGGCTTTGCTTATTGACTTAATGTAGTTGTACTCAATAGCATTAGGAGACAGAGCAGAAACGGCTGCCAAATGTGTCTGTAAAGAACAATCTTTACAGAAAGCTTCACAGAGGTATTTTTTTCACATGCTTTCAATTTCCTGAGAATGCTGCTTTTTTTGAGGAAAGCAAGTTTTAGGGTGGTTTGATTTTTTTTTCTTTCCTTTTTTTTTTTTTTTTTAAACAAGACTTGTTTTGTTAGGAAACCACTCCCTTCTGCTGCTGCTGCATTTAGACTCATTGCTAATTGCCTTTTGGTCCGTGGCATTTTCCATGAATTGCCACATTCCCCCACACTGTTGCAGCTTTGCGCTGATTATGTTAGGTGGCACTTCTGCCTGCTGCCTTTGGGAAGAGTGGCTGAGAGAGGTGTACCTGGGAAATTGTGAAGATTCCTGGAACTGAGGTTTGTAGCTGCTGAGACATGGCGGAGGCTGTTCCTCCCGGGCTAAGACAGGTGGTATCAGGAGGGCATCCTCTTACTGTGGTAGTTTATGGACTGCTCTGCTGTATGCCACTGCTGAAGATTATGCATAAGAAGTCACGGCAAGGTTACGGGTGGTGTTTTAGACTGCTATTTTTCATCCTAGTTGTATGCTGTAGTGGAAAGCCAACTCCAAACTCTGCTGCCAGAGAGGATGTGAAAGGGGGTGATCTTCACAACTACTGGTTCACTGAGAATTTTGAGATGCCCTCCAAACCCAAGCTGCAACCTTTTCTTTATCCAGGAGCCTGGAGACACAGGTTTGTCTTTAGCGCAGATCTGCCCTCTGCAGTAAACTATCCTGGAGGAACTGAATAAAAGATCATTACTGGTTGAAGCTCAAGTGTTGCTGACTGAGAACTGGATGTAGCAGGGTTGTTCAGCACAGCTAATCCACTTAAACTATGGAGCTCATCTGCTGAGCTGCAGGGGTGACAGTGCTCTTAGGTGTGATAGCTAAAGAGGCTTTGGCGTGAGCTAGCGCTTCAAGGCAATCAAAACCTGCAGCTAGGGCTGAGGATCTGGTTACACTAAGTTGGCCCTGACCCAACCAAACGTCGTTAAAAGTGAGCGGTTGGGTGAGATAAACCCCTCTGCTTAAGCCTTGTCTTAGCTCGGGAACTGGTCAACGCGTTCAAGTGCTTTTCCAGTCTTAACTGCTTTGATTAAAGGTAGGGTTTACTTGATCTGTGAAGTGGGATGAGCTTTGCCAGTAAAAGCCCTCTTTTAACTAGGATAATTGCATCCACAGTTAAGGTTTCTGCTTTGTGTTACTGCAAGTAAGGGTGCAGGTCTTTCACAGCCAGAAACCTTTGATTTCTGATGTAAGTGTGGTTGGGTCCCACCTACACTGAGTCTGTTGGCGGTGGTGCAAGATCAACAGCTGGTGGTGTAACAGGATCTCTGATTCCATTACTCTGTTGTCCAGCCTCAAAGAGGTAGTTGCAAAGTTTCAGTCTGTCTGACGCTACTGGTGGCTGCTGACAAACCCAGTGTGGCCTTTTCTAACACGTGATGATGGGCAGAAGTGGCTGTAGCCTACAGCAGCAGGCATGGGGCACTACTTGTGCCCTGCTGGCATTTATCCTGGCTGAAACCTCTATTTGTTCAGTCCTACCCTTTTTTTCTGGGGAAAGGGAAGAGAAAGAGAGTATGAGGAGCAATGAGTGATGCCCCTACACTACTGAGCCCTCTGCTGTCCTCCTTGCAGTAATAGGAGTCATGTGCAGAAACTAAAACACGGTTGCATTTTGTGAAAATGTTCCCAAAGACCAAGTTACTCTCTGCAGTTAATCCTTGCTTACCACAGAGAGGCGGAAATGAGAATGCTGTGGGGCCAGTTGATTTTGGTCCCACTGCAGGCAATGACACCAGGGACCATTCTTCACACAACCCCTGTACCACTCATAACCCTGGCTACAGAGACCTGCTCCCTCCTTTCCTTCAGCAGTTGAAAGAGGCAGAAATGAAGGGAGAACTGGAAGTCTTTCTGAATTTCAGAAAAGGCTGCAACTGGTCTATCAGCATAAGGAGAGAACCAGGAAACAGGAGCGCCTGTGTTGCATAGCTTTGGGCAGGTCAATTATCCCATCTCCGGTGAAATTCCTCTTTGCATAAGGTATGAACATTAATACTCAGCTTACCTTGCAGGGGTGTTACAGAGTGTGCATTTGGCGGGGGGTGTGTGTCTTATGGAGTTTGTGGTATGTAAAATGCTAAATGAGTGCAATGCATTATTGAGATTTAATATTATTAAGAGTTAAATATTAGCGATGTGCCCCGGTGACCACTTGCTGGCAGTGAGCTAGGCAAGTGACCAGCAGCAGGCATGTTTGGCAGAAAGCAATGGACAAAAAAGGAAAACGCTGCTAACTTGGTCCAGTCCTACATATATTTTTTTCTCTCTTACCACTGTACATTTCCCATTAAGCAGATGGAGGTGATCAAACTTGCAAATTGGAACTCTGTATTTTAATAGACTTATATTTTACTGTATAAAAGGCAAATCAAGGTTAATGACATGAAAATTTGTCTTGTAGGAGAGCTAGAGAGCAGAAGGGCCTCCAAGCATGCCTAGAATGGTCCTTAAATAATAGCTTTTGGAAACAGACCATACCTGAGTAGTTAGGTGGCTGATTTTTCACTGGGTGGATAACATGCCAAGGGTGCTGGTTCCTCGATGTTTCATGCTGCTGCTGCTGAGGGGTTTACATTGAACTGAAAACGTGGATGGAAATCATTTGGACAAGGTTGGTACCTCATGGCAGCAGCAGGAGACGGGCTGTACAGGGTGTGTGGATGCAGGGGGTTTGTGCCAGCCCCCAGGTTTGAAACGTAAGTCAGTGCCAGACCCCAGCGTGATTCTGTGTTAGAGCTGCTGAGTGTAAGAGAGGGAGAAACAGCGTGTGCGATTTCTCTAGTTTGCTCTAATTTCGCGTGAAACGGGGGATTTCCAGTGGTGGGGTTACTCCAAGAGCGATCACACCAGCGGGTTTCAGGTTGCACCTCGGTGTGTGTGTGCCTCCCATGCATTTTGTTACTGCCTGCTCATTCTCCTTAAGTTTTATTAGGTGTGAAATGCGAACACTTGTTCTAATTACCACTGGTGGATGATAGCACCATTGAATAACAATCTCCTCGTAATCGGGGCTAACTTCTGCCCTTGGATAATTACACTCCAAGTTTACTGGAGACTGTAGGCAAGAAGGACTTGACTCCCACTTTCTCTGTATGTGTTAATGCAATATCTTTGCTCTGTGAGTGTCCTCAGAGACAGGTCCAAAGGTCAGCAAAGCAGAAAAGGATAGTTCCAGTGTCTTTTTTGAAGCTTTGGGTCGAAGTCTGCATCCTATCCTTGTTCTTGCTGCGTTTGAAAACATTGCTTGGCCCTGGATTTTCTCAAGATTCGCTTTCTTCCTCAGGTCTAAAAGCTGTCATGGTCACTTACCCAAACATAATGATGGGATCAGCTCCACAGTTAACTTCTCATTTAGTAATATTTCTGAAAATAACAATTACTGCAAGAAAACAAATGGTAGAGATGCAGCATATGTTGTACATAATGTTAATTTAGTGCCTTTAAAACAAGATTAAAAAGCAGCAGTATAAAATTTAGGGAGAAACCCTCAAATCCTGTGAACTACATGGCACAATGCCAGTTTATTTGAAAGGACCATACGTCTGTCCTAAGTCTTTCAAGTCCTTAACTACAATTTGCTTTCTCGCATGCTACTCACCTTTAAGATGATACCCTTTTTTTGGCATTATTAATTATCATTTTTGTTGTTGCTGTTATTATTCCAGGAAATCTGTATGGGAGGAACTCTGAAATCTGGTTTAAAAATAGCATTTTCATGTCCTCCCACTCACTGTACTTCGTGCACAGAATGCCTTTTATAAGTGCAGACTTGCTGCTCGGCTAGATAAAAGGAACTGTCACTTCATTTCCATAACGCAGTTGTTCCCAGGAGAATTTCATTGTTTTAGCAATAAAATTTTTCTAAGAGACCTTTTATTTTGCTTGAAAAAGATAACAGAAATGAACTTCTGAGTGGTTATTCCACAAAACAATTAGGAGAAAACAAGACTGTCTTGATTTGATGTAAGAAGATTTGTATGTGTATGAACTCCTTTTCATGTAAGATGAGAATAAATTCCCAACTGAAAATCAAGTTAGGAATAACCTCCCCATTACACAAAACGCTATTTTCCACCCCTTGCTCAAAGAGACATCGCACATCTTTATCAGCACTCTCCTGAATAAATTTGATCATATCCTTAAGTTCAGCCGTCTTTCAAAAGGCACTTGCATAACTTCTGATTCAGATGCTTTCCTGAATTAGAGACAGCCACGGATAATCCTTGCCAATTATTACAGTGCATTAATTTTGTTACCAGGTATGTTTGTGTACTTTAGCAGGAATGGTCGCTGCATGGTGTGTTGAGGCTGAGCGCTTCTTGAAGCAGGGGCTGGTGCTTTTGCAGTGTGTGCATACACTGTCTAGCACAGTGCAGGCCTTGTCCCTCCTTGCTCATACCCAGCATGCTTCCCTGGCCTCTCTCACCGCTTCTCTGGCGTGTCTCACCCCTTTGCTCATCTGGTCTGTGTCCCATGCCAGCATGACATTCCTTTGAATGCTGAACACGCTAAACCTTGTCAGAATTACAGCATCGAAGAAGCGCTGATTTAGAAAGTGAAAGGTCCTACTGCTTGTATTTAGTTCTCTCCTTTTTGGGGGGTGGAGGACAACAGGGACAGGGGGATGTCTCTCAGTTGGGCCCATTTTGAGCCATGCTTGCATTTTCATAAGTACGAATCAATGCAATTACCACTTCAGGCACTGTAGACGACCTACTACTGTAGGTAAGTACATGTAATCAGAAGCAAAAGGGAAGAGGAGGAAAAACATTTTTCTTGTAGTCAGGAAAGCCTTTATGGATTTGGCATCATACTTAAAATTGCATTGTATTAAAGAAATGCAATAATTTAGGAAATTATTATTTATAGAAAGGTTTGTGAATTCAGGATGTGATATTCTGACTCACCCGACGGCAAACATGTTTGCACTCTGGCTGATATGACTCATGCTGACATTTGTCTTAAGTGTGGCAATTGTTTTAGCCCTCTGCTTGGTGCACGATGAATGAAACGCCTGAGCTCCTCTGTTGCAGTTTTACTACGTGCAGCTCCCCTGGTAAATCACAAGCTCAGCTGTAGAGTATTTCCTGTGACACACACACACACACACGTGCACAAACATACACGTGCGCAGCCCCCCTAGTAAAGCTTGGCTTTTAAATACTAGATTCATAGAAAGGAAATGCACAATTACAGTGCTGGCTTTTGCACCACATAAAGCAGCCCACATCAAAAGATGTTTGTCATTAATGTTTCAACAGGTAATCTCTGGATTTACTGCCAAGCCATGTTCCTGTTACTTAGCACTTGGTGTCGAAATCATTGAAATCTGTGCTGTGAGCCAGTTGTCATCTTAATCCTGCAAAAACGTTAGTCAATAGCGCCTTTGTTTTCCAGTACTGTGTTTCATGTTGCATCAGCAGTGCAGAAGACGTGGCTGCACTGGAAGCAGGGAGAAGGTTAAGGGTGGTTGCTGAGGTGGCTTCCTAAGGAAATGAGGTTCACATGGTGCATTTTTTGTGCCTGTGCCAGCGTGTATCCCCCCACCCTGGCAGCTCATCTTAGTTTGGTCCTCCTCAACCCAACATGCTGCATAGGTAGAGAGTAGGGGGAAGCTGCTCCCGGAAAACTTTGTGTAGGTAGGCAGATGAATAGCTGTGCAAACAGATCGAGAATGGGATTTTTCAGTCCCACTCACTGGGGTCTGTCCTTCTAGATTGAGTATCTGAAAACCATGGAAGCAACTTTGTTTCTGGAGTGGTCCCCACTGCTTTTTTGACCCATTCCCTGACCCCAACACCTTTGAACAAGTGATCAGAAAACAGATGAAAGTTCGTCATCACAAGGGGTGGTTGTACATGTGAAAAAATGCACGGCAGCTCAGACTCTCTATTTGCATGATGCCTAGTAACAATGCAAACACAAATGTTACTAGGACCTCAGAGACATCACCTTTACACAAATAACACCAATTGCAACCATTTGTACTTCAGTAATACTCAGGTTTTAAAAAAAGTCTTGGAGTTAGTGTTTGTTTAGCCCTGTGCTTCGCTTACTGTGCATAGCTTCCAAGTTCTGCACCATTTTCCCCAGAAAGAGTGTGCAGCATAAGGTATTAAAAGAGTAAACAAGAGCATGTAGAGGTTGTTTTGTCTAAGAAGCAACAGTACAGAGCTGGAAGAAGAAAAATATCTCACAAATACCGCCTATTAGATGTCAGTGATGCATTTTTACATAAAAATCCATCATCCCATTTACATCAGTATCCCATATGTGCCACTTTTTCATGGCTATCAAAGCAGGAATGGTGGGAGGGAGGAGGGGTAATTTCCATGTAGATTTATGTTTCTCTTAGAATACCAGCTTTCTTCATTCTCATACAGAGGTTTAATGTGAAAACAACTCTTCTGCCCACATGTTTGTAACACGGTCATTCCTACAGGTCTTCTGAGCAGAAGAGATTGGGAAAAGAATGTAAATGATCCATAATAATTCCAGTTCAGAGCCAGTAATGTTGAACAGATATAAGCAATAAAAATAACCACTCTGGATACTTCAGTTACATGACATAAATATTTCTCTTTTTCTTTAATGGAAGCTATAATGCAAAAAATGCAGCTCAGCCCTGAGTGGAGACAATGAGCCTCCTGCTTATTTGAAGAACTGCAGCACCCTATTAGCTTGTTATAGATGAGAACAATCTCAAGGGCTAGGCTTTCATTAAACATACAGACACCTCTCATGACCACAGCTCTCCTGCAAACAGTCAGTGTTGGAGAGAGAATCCAAATGCTGTGAGTCGCAAAGCATAGCAGCACCAAAACCAGTGGCTGAGATTGTTTTTATTTGCAGTATTTTAATTAGTCAAAGATAAAATCTCCTGAAGAAGATTGTTTGATGTTAAAATGAAGGGTAGTTTACCTGAGCCTTAAAGCATGAAAAATACCTACTGTGGATGAAACAATGGTGAGTAATGCATTTTAGATGAATTCTTGGGACACTGATTTCCAGATGGTTAGCAGTTAATGTTAGTTGTGCAGGATCAGTGGTCATTTTCAGTAGTGGATCCTGCACCGGACCATGTGAGCTGCAGCCTTACCCTTTCAGCCCCATGAGCTGGTACTGTCTGTGTACAGTGTACAAATGGATGTTCCTATCCTGCAGTAATTAATTTTCCTGCTGAATAAGCACTCACGTTGGAAATGCTTTTCACATGGAAAAGATGTGCTGTGCTGGGATGTCCCGTGGATGTGTTCACATTGCTGGGGAAGGTAACATGTCTTTCCCCCTTTGCTACAAATTTCAGGACAGGATGCTTTGCTTCCTAGTCTGAGCCCCAAGACCTGCAGGCTGTTTTTCTGGTTTAGGACCTGCAGGCTAGACAGAGTTTCTTCACCATAGCATTAAAGTCGGTATCATTGGGATTTAAAACATTTTTACACTAGCAGAACAGTTAGTGTGGAGATGACTCAGCCCCATCAGTAGCAGCCTTTGTACATTAGACTTAATGTGAGAAGGTTTTCAGATGGGTAAAGTTTGTCATGGCTAGTGTAGAGAAGCTTTTATTAAGTTGAAATTGAAAAAGTAAATTTTTGGTTGGTTTGTGGTCTCGGTTTTTGTTTGTTGCATTTGTTTATTTGGTTTTGGTGTGTTTATTTTTTGTTTTAAATTTACATTAGAATCTTTTCTCTCTGTGTAAAGTATCTAAAACTGTTGAAAGTAATTTAGAAGTTTTTTCCTGACATGATAGATGATATACACATTAGGTAATTGAAATCACACACACCCCAGGAAGATAAAACCTCACCTTTCCCATTTGCAGGGAGGAGGGATTGAACCTGTCTAAAACTATTTAACGTCGAGGGAGAATAAAGAAGGAAATGAACTGTGGTTTTATTTGAGTTGAAGGATTAGTTGTGGGATAGTAGTGATCAACAAAACAGCTTGGGCACAATGCTGCCATCTCTTCAAAAGTTTTATTAGCTTATGCTGATTTGTGAATCAGGAAAACCATGTTATGTCATGCAAGAGAGTGAGGAAAGACAATTAAAAACCTGCAGGAAAGGACTAGTAAAAGAGTAATCTTTTACTGCCTGATCTTCAAAGCGAGATGGAGAGGATGACCTCCTCTTGGAATAGATACAGAATATTGCACATAGCCAGCTTCTGGTTTTTAGTTTTTGCCAATTTGCAGTTGCTGGCTTGTACTATATTCCTTATTTGTTGACTGCCCTGGGGTTCAGTTTTAATCTCTAAATATTCTTTTGATTTGAAGTCTGTTCATGTCTCAATTACACTTCTAATCTGCCAAATCGTTGTCCTTTTTACCACTCAAAGACAGGGCTGTACTGTGATATTTGGGCAACCATAATGCTGTGGGACCATGAAAAACAGCTTCCCTGATAACACTCTTTGTAGTGGAGATGTGCTAAGTAACCATGCATGTTATAATGATTTGTTGATAATGTTGAAACTTCAGTTGCAAAGCCTGGTTAAAAAGTAATTGTACTGCAAACCAGCCTTCCTTGACGGTCCCTCCAAGTTATGACTGTTTGACATGTTTCAGGAAGAGCATGTCATTTCAGTCCATCAGGTCTGCATAGCTAAAAGATCATCCCAATTAGGGACTGAATGCTCTACTCTTCAAATGAGGATTGTGCTTCAATCAGCAACATATGTATGCCCTGACTTTTGTGCTGTACCATCTTTAAGTCATAAACAACAATATGCCTGGCAGCTTTTTCAGGCCGACATGCCTTGCCCCTCACAGAATGAAGTGCCTATGGGTAAGGTCAAGTGAGAAATTTGTGGCAGATTATATTGTGAATTTATCGTGCGTAATCTGCTCCGTAACAACTAGCTGTTTGCATGGTACAAAAGTACCCTGTGGTAAATACAAGTCCTCTTGCTCCTTTTTTTGTCCCTGCCCCTCATGCAAGACACCGGCAGTTCGATTCCTGCCAGGGAGGCAGTGGTGCCGTTCAAGAGTTGGACTCGATGATCCTTGTGGATCCCTTCCAACTCAGAACATTCTGTGATTCTGTGTGATTCTGTATCTTGCCTTCATGTCATCTTTCCTGTGAAATCGGGGTACATGGAGAAGGGTATCTGCCACAGAGCGCCATCACTGCACTGCAGTGCAGAGATGCTGCTTGTGCCGTGTTCCCACATGCTGGCAGGGATCTGCAAGACAAATTCCAGGCTGACAGCAAGATAACTGCACATCTAGCAAGCAATGCTTGCTCCTGTTTCAATGATCAAAGCCCTGGTATAGGCAGTTGGAGCCTTGTTTATCTTGAACAGAATCAAAATTCTCATCCTGCTTGTTGAAGGTAAAGACTTCCACTGAGTGTAGTGTGTGGAGGCCGGAGTTCACGTGCAGCTGACTCTCCAGGGAGCCTCCCTCACAGAAGCCCATGCAAGCAGGAGCTTGCAAGGAGACTTCCCCGTTCTTACTAAAAATAATTGGAAGCCATTTGTTTTCTGCAGAAATGTTAAATATTTTCTGGTAGGCCTTTGGACTCAATTTTCAGGTTCCTTTGGCTGTTGCGTGGCAAGAGACGAAGATGAAAAAATGCAATTATTAGGATATTTTTGAGTTGCTAAATTATTGGGGAAACCCCCCAGAAATTATTTTAAAAGTGCTGAAATGCTTCATTTTAACACTTAAAACCAAAGTTGTTTGAGTGTTTTGAGCTTGGGTGGAGTTTTTTCAATCATGAGATTCGCATAATTAAAAATCCACTTTAGTACAGTGGTGTCCCCGACTGTCATGTGGGAGATCAGGGTTTGATTCTCAGGGGGAGGCAGTGGTGCTGTTTAAGAGCTGGACTTGATGATCCTTGTGGGTCCCTTCCAACTCAGTATATTCTCTGATTCTGTGATAATTTAAACAAAAATAAATGATAATAAATTGGCTTGGATTTACGCAAAATTTCAAGAGTTGTCTTAGAAATAGTTCTGGGTTATTTTTCTCTGTTTGGTCTGCTTTCTAATGTTAAAAATCTTGTGAGATCATGTCTGATTATACGCTTCTCTGTCAGATAAGCTGCAGAATCCCACTGTAGTAAAGGAGAGAAGCTGTTGTCCAGAGTCTTGGAAGTGTAGTCAGGGCCTGGGTACCTGGAGTCTCCTGAGGTGGCAGTGCCTCTGCCACACAGGGGCTGTACTTCTAGCTCAGAGTTTCTTAAGTTGGGAACATTTTTGTAACAGGTATATTGCATTGCTGCAATCCATCAGGGAGAGGATAAGGATGCATGTAAATGAGGCTAGGAGTCATCATCATCATCACTGCCAGGTGCCTTGGAGAGTCCCGGCCAGCTGGCAGCTGTTTTATGGACACTGCCCATGAGGGATTACCCTCAGCCAGTAAATCCAGGAGTAGTCTTTACACCAGAGCTGGATCAGCTGGGCAGATACTGATTTGGGCTTTGGAAGGTTTTATTGTTTTTGATTTCTACGTTCAATGAAAACAAACTGTCTCAGAGGTGTAAACTTTCTTTGAATAGCAACTTTCTATTATTGCATTGCCTTCCCTCTGCTCTTCACCCATGAACTGCATTTCTCCATCTGTCTGGCTTGTTTCCTGCCTTCACGTAGGGTGACATTCATCTGCATTCATCTGTAGCCATCTAGTCTGAGCTCAGTGTCTAGACTCAGTTTATGGAGGGAGCTAGACCTTTCTAGAGGGTGATTCATTATGTCCTGAAGCAGATGCTTAAAATAGGTCAAACTAATGATTTTCTAGATTCCTCCACTAAAAGTGAAGAGAGCTTGAACTGTTTAAGGTGTAGACTTTTGTCCTGCACATGTTTTTGGTTCGAGGGCATGGATTCCACCGTAAAGCTGGTGGGATGGGATCCAAGTGGATAAATCCTGAAATTACATGAGAAAGGTTTGAGGAACTTTACATCAGAGATAGGAAAGGTTTGTGGCACGAAGTGACACTAAGAATTTAGGAAGCACAAGTACGCCATGGGAACCTGGCTGAAGGAAAAAACCGTGCAATCCCAGGCTTGTGGAAATGCACACTCCATTTTGATTATTCTGTGTGGGATTCACAAAAAAAATGAAGCCCAGCAGTTTCCCCAGGTATCAGCAAAAATGCTGAGGATAGTCTGATACCTGGTATTGTGGATAAAAAAAATTAAGATGTGGTCCACAAAGAAATTCTGTGGCAGAAAAAAACCTACCAAGAACCGCACAATATTAAAAATTTCAGATACAAAAATTACTTCCTATCGAGGAACAGGAAGTGTCTGTGTGTAGTTCTTGTTTCAGTGCTCCTTGGTTGCAGTATTACAGATAACCATGGAAATAGATAGGTGTTTGCATTTCCTTAGAGGAGTTCGTAGGTTAGTCTGAGTTGGAAGGGACTCACAGGATCATCTAGTCCAACTCCCAAGCGAGTGCCCACCCAGGGATCAGACCCACAACCCTGGAGCCATGGGCACCATGCTCCATCCATCCAAGCCTCCCATCATCTGGACCATGTCACTGAGCTCCTCATCCAGTCTTTTCTTAAACACCTCCAGGGACGATGTCTCCACCACATCCCCTGGCAGACCATTCCACATCGAGATCACTCTCTCTGTGAAAAAGCTCTTCCTGACATCCAGTCTAAACCTCCCCTGGTGAAGCTTGAGGCCATGTCCTCTTGTTCTGGTGCTGGCAGCCTGAGTTCATTGAGAACAAGAAATCTTCCTGAATCTCTCTGCACACCATGGACTTTGTTTGCAGACACTTTTCTAAACAGCAACTTCAAGTAGTCTTTTTCATTTTCTTCCTCTTCTTATGGCAACAGAAGTATTCAAGAATTATTTTAATTATGTATCTGCTTCAGCAACTCAGAACTGGGTTTTAATTGTTAGTAATAAGAAGTACAATGCAAATGACTCTTCCTATCCTAGATCCGTGTTTGCCATGCACTCACTCTGTTCTGGAATCTCTGTCCTGAGAGCTCATTAAAAATGGATTTGTTTCTAGGAGGTGTAGGAATCATTTGTTCATTTGCCAAACACTTCTATGGATTTTCTTCTTTTTATTCCTTGCTTTAATTTCTCACTTGGTTTTGCTTTTGTTTTACAGCTCTATCTTACTTTATTTGAAAGAGAAAAGACAGTGAGGACCTGTGAGCAATCCAAGAGTTTCTGAAAAATCTTCATGCAAAAGGATAATCCAGAATTCCCTGAAGAAGAAGATAGTGAATGTTGTGAGTTCCTCCTGCTGATAACAAATACTTCCAATTGTGTCTTTTGGGAGGTGGTATCTGCCCTGTAGTGTTTGCTGCCTTCCCTGTGATGCCCTGAGCATCTTTTTGCTTTGCTGAAACCAGGTGCCAGGTGTGTTTGGGTCGGGCTGCAAAGCCAGACTTGAATTTCTCTCCCTCTTACCTTTTTTGTTTGTTTGTTTGTTTTTTCTTTCAGTGTGTTCAAGGGCAGAATAGTGTTACCTAAGGAAAGATGCTGGGTTTCTTTTCCTTGGACTGCTGCAGTTATTGAACACATTACTATTACTTTTTACTTAAATATGTTGAAAGGCCATGTGGCTGTGTAGCTTAACAAGAATTAAAAGTAGTAACAAGAGTGAGAAGTTAAGCAATCTGCAGCTCAGATTCAGGAGTTTTATACGTGGTTAAACAATGGTTGAAATTAACTGGGCCACTTTCAGATTAGAGGAATGCAAATGTAGTTACTTGCACCTGGTATTCCAAACTGCTATTGTTCAGTTTGTTGTATTAGTTTGAGTATTTACAATAGAAATGCTTCTCTTAGAGGTTTGTTTTCATGGGAATTGGAGTAGCACACCTTTCAGAAGGAAACACAGTCACTCAACTAAGATCTTGATCCAGCTGTAATACTTAATCAAAGAAACTGTTCCCATGAGGAAGGGCTAAAGAGAAGGCATAAATATTTCTTATGTTCATTGTTTTTCTCTTGAAGCCCACTGCTTTTCTGGGTGGAAATGGACACACGTGCAGCTCAAATATAAACATCTTCACAAAAAGAGGAAAACAAGAATTCTCTGCCTGCCAGGTTTTAGAATAATCCTTATTTTTGTCTTAAGAAGGAACCATGGGGATTTCAAAGCTAGGTAGGCTAGTATTTAAGTCCTTATGCCCAAAGTATGCAGTGGTCCTTCATGATGTTAGTAGTAGTAATAAAAAAGCTATAGATTCTTCCAGTTTGAGCATATCAGTTTTTAGACTTTTCTATAAATACAGTAGATATAAATACATCTTCTGACTGTTGGGCATGGCTTCTAGCTCCCTGAAAGCTGCCCTCATCATCTTTTGCCTTTCTTATATGCTTTGATCTACAGTGAAATAGCTAATAAAGCTGACATTTGAAATCGTTACTTACTAGAACCACTCAGCTGCCAAGTTAGTAGCTCTTTAAGATGAATAAGGGACATCTGAGACCTGGAGGTACTCACTGTCTGTGTATCCAAGCAGACGTGGCCATATCAGCTTGTTCTCACACTTCAAAAGACGTCTTTCCAACCACAAGTGCTTATTTTGCATGCTGACCTCCTAGAACAGAAGAGGATGGCCTTAAATAATAGTACGTACTAGGTACTACTACTGCTGCTGCTAAAAACTGTCCTAGCATGCAGAGCTGTTGGGATAACAGGAGATGTTTGTTCAAGATGTTGCAATCATCTCCACTGATTGCAACAGCAGCTCCATCTCATGTGGAGAAGAGCATTCTCCCAGTGCTCTAAGGAATGTGGCATATAAACTGCATGAGGGAAGGAGGCAATCATCAGCCATTACAGGAGGTGGAATATCTGCTGAAGATGCTGTCAGTGTGATCATTACATTCTGCCCTGTCCTAAATGGTTTAAAATAAGCCCACTTAAGGCACAGCATGGTGCTCTGCTGTTGCCATGCCAAACCCCTGAATTATGCTCGCAAGGTTTGTGCAGAAAAAGCAGCACTCTTCTCACCAGGTATGGATGGGAAAAAGTGTTCACGAAAATGGCCCTTACCCTGGCACCCAGGACTGGTTCCTTCTGGGGAGTCGTTTGTAGGTGATGGAGAGCTTTTTAGAAGTTCCTTGAGAGTGTATTTCGTCATCTGACTTCTGCTCAGAGTATACTGCTGAAAGAAGGAGGCAGTCGGTCAGGCTTCTCCTCTCCCCTGCCCTCTTTTCCTTTATCCATTCAGGGAGACAAGAATACCAGAGATGTGGAGGGATGGTGTTTCTCCTGGATGAAAATGGTAGCATACTGTGATTTTACTGAAAAATACTGCTCTCTCTTCTTTATTTACGTGATGTTGTCATGATAAGATGTGCAGAAAGCATTCAAACCTTTCCCACTGCAAAAGGTAGCTGTTCTCTTCCTTCCTGCACTCAGGCAGATTTCAGAGGCAGGGGGATGTGTGGAGGGAGGGGTGCAGTAAATTGGGACCAGTGTCTCCTGTCCACCTAGAAACTGCCTGTTTACTAAACAGTACTAATTTCTCACTTCCTTTTTCCTGCTCTCTTCATTCAGTTGAAGCACATTTCTGGAATAACAGAGCTTGTACAAATCAAGTCCATATTCCACTTCTTAGGAGAGAAAAAGGGCTGTCAAGCGGGCTTGTTAAGGGGGAACATTTATTTCACTTAACAAGGGGGGAGAATAAAGCAAGGCAAGGTTCCTTTTCTCTTGCAGGAGGGGACCTTGTGAATTCCAGCGTACGGTTTTGTAATTTTCTGGTAGGACGTAGGTATCCTGAGGTTTGAGGGGTTTTTTTCTGTCTTGGAAACATGCCACAGCTTTTTTGGAGTGCTAGCTGCACAAATACATTCTAACAGGAGCAGTGAATAAACTCTTCATGTTCCTCACTCATGGGCATTTCTTCACATTGGTTTTTTTGCACTTACGCGAAAACCTTTGGCATGGTTAGTGGGAAATAGAAAATAAATGTCTAAATCCAATATGTGTCAATAACAGAAATCTGTCTAGTTGGTCTCACATTTGTAACTTCAGGCAAACGGCAAATGGTAGGATAGTAATCATCCCCACTTCTAGCTGGGACAGGTTTTCTATGCCTTACCTCCGGAGGGAACCTGCTGCTGTAAGGGCTGATCCCAGAGAGTGTCTTGAGGACTGCATCTGCACATAGCTTAGCCCAGGTTCCATCCCATTTTTGAGCTGCTGCGTCTTTTCTCCACCCTTTGGCCCTCCTTGCTCTCTTTCCCCCGGTCCTATCTTGTCCGTACTTCTCCGGCTGCCGGCTGTTTTTCCTGGCATGCAGACCCGTGGCGGGTCTGGGAGCAGCAGCTCCTGGAGCTGATGTCAGTGCTGCTTCCTGAACTGCCTGGCCAGGCTGGCGGCAGCCCAGGCACACCCTCTCCCCAGAGCATCACCTTCTCTGCCTGCCCGTGCTGCGGCTGTGGGAGCCGCTCGGGGAGGAGGCATATACAAGTGATGAAAATTGAAGGTTAGGGAGCCTTTTACAGCGGTTTTCTGTGAGCAGCCGTCGCCCACGCCTGAAGCCTCAACGCTGGGCTTGCGTTGTGATTGCAAACGGTGCCCAGTGTCTGTTCTGAGCGGTGTACACCTTGGGAGAGCGATGGGAAGCTCTGACACATGCAGACTTATGTTTCTGGATGTCTTTGCTTTTGTGTTGTTTTGGTGTTTGTATGCTAAACCACTTCATAGTTTTCTGTGGAAATTACCAGGCTTCTGACAAAAGAGCAGAGCTGTGTGTGCGTGGTCTTCCAAGCAACTGCCCCGGTACATGCCACTTGGAATTTATAGTGAGAGGGGAGAAGGGAAGATTCACTTTAATTTGAGTCGGGTCTCTCAGAAACAGCAGTAATTTATTCCTAGGCATTATTCTTCATTAAGAGCTACGGACAGCTGTACTTCCCTTTAAATAGAAATTGCTCTCTGCAGGCATGCTATACATAGGGCTTCAGGTTTCTGCCGTTTCTCTGCCAAAAATCAGAAGTATTTCTCACCAAATAAATGTTTATTCAGAAAGTCATATTTCCTGGCTTTTATTTAACGTCACAGGCTTCCGCCAGCCAGGCAAGAATGGCTCAAGGCTGATGTTTGGGAGAGGAAGCTGAAACAGTTTGAGTCTCTTGTGGGGTTTCAAAAAAAAGTCTCCGACCATAACTCTAGGCCTTCAGTTTGGCAGTTTATTTTATCTGATGGACATAGGATTAAAATGGATGTCTCAGAAATACACCAGAGCAACTGTGTCTGTGCAGATGCAAAGGGGGTGGTGGTAGGCATTTCTGCACGTCAGGTTGGCTCACCCTCTCTCCCAGCCTTGAAGCCACCGTCCTCAAACTGGATGGATGGTGAACTTGCCTTGGCAGCTTGCAGCAGCCACGCTGTTTGGGCAGTAGGGGACCCCCTGTGTGGTCAGTGTATGGGCCCCTAGGGACAGCAGGTGAGAGCTGAGAAGCTGTAAGCCACCAGCACTCAGGGACTGCCAAATGCCTTTTGATTCACATCTGTGCAGCTTTCTTGGATTTACCTCTCTTCTCCACAGTTCTGCTGACTGGCTCCTCAACTCATTACTTCCTAACCTGTCTTTTCCTCACTGTCTTTTCCAGCCTGAACTGCTGAACTTCCTCCTTTTCCTCCAGGGCTTATCTGCTGAACCTATGCTTTCCATTTGGTGTGCCAGCCCCTACCTTTCCAGCAGATTGCTGTCGTAGCAGCCCCAGTTGATGGTCTTTTGTCATCTGTGGCTATGGTATTCCTGTCATTACAAAGTATTTTCCTTCTCCGCATTTTCTCCCAGTTCTCCCTGCACTCCTCAGTTTATGGCTTACATGCAACTCATATATTAAAATAATTTTTAGTTAGGTCATTCATTACTCTTGCTTTCTTCTGGGCCAGTATAGCTTCCAGAAAACTGTAATTTCTCCAGGGCTAAAAATCCAAGTCCTTGATAGGCAAGGATGACGCCTGGGGCTGCTACGTGTTGCTACCGGTTGTCAGCTTCGTAAAACTTACCCTGCAGAGCAAAGAAATCTGGGCACAAAGATTGTTCTCTTCTCTACCATGGTAAGCTGTAGTTTCCCAGTCTGTTCTGGTTCCCTTCATTGTCTTCCAAGCAAACGGTTGTAAGATTATGACTCCCATGTTTGGACTGAGAACAGCTTTTGGCTGAGCAAACAGATTTCTCGTTGGCAGCCACTTTAACTGCTGCCCCAGCTTTTTGCTGTCATCTTTGTTTCATGATTTGGCATTAGAGAAGTCCAGGCGGTACCAGTGCGCTGGAGCGAGCAAACACAGCAAGGCAGGCAGGTGAATGTGTTTGCTGATGATTACAGTACCTGTGTGGTTGCAGTGTGGTCCATGAGAGCAAAGCATCTCCCGTAGTTTAGCAGTGTAGCTTGTGGTTGCTCTTATTTTTAACTTGGTGCTGTTGACTGGAGAAATTTCTGGTCCTTGCTTGCAGCACTGCTTGATCCAAGAGACTTCCAGTGAAACCAAGAGGAAGCATTGGGAACCCAGCCCAGCCTTCACGGGTTTATAGAGCGGTGTGAAAGCTGCTCCGCTATTTGTAGGTTGTGTCTGGGGTGAAGCTGATCAAAACACAGGTGTCTCACGCGTGTGAGAACATTTCTTCAGCTTCTCTTATGCTCTCCTGTGTATCGCTGCTGTCTTCTTGTGCTGCTGTGATAGTTAGCATCACTGATGTGCTGGTTTGCTGCGCCCACGATGACCTTAACAGTATGTTGTAGCCTGCCAGTGCTTCTCTCAAAGCTGATAATGTTTGTGGCAGCAGCAGCAGGAAGAGAATATAAATTAAGCTGTCCTAGAGAGGAGGGTTTTTTCCATTTTCTGTGTGGAGTGTGCATTCAAAAGGAAAGGCTCCTGATACTGGTAGGTTAGTTAAAATGGATCATGAGCCCTTTGTAGCAAAATACTGTAATAAACAGCTTGTTCATTCACATTTATTCCAGGTTTGCAGTCTGCCAGACATGTTGACCCTGGATGCGTATGTGAGGAAGGAATACATATTAGATACTCATACTGAAACTGGCAGTATTGAAGCTATCAGTGTTCCTTCTCAGTGAATTTTGTGTTTCTGAGTATTAATCAGCTTTGATGGTTCCAGCTACGGACAGTGATGAATGTTTCAGAGGCACCTGATGGCACAAAGGTCAAGAGGCAGAAGACAAGCAAGCTGCAGGATTGCTCTTAGCTTCTTTTCCTGTTGAAGTGTCAGAACTACTAGAGACAGACTAAGGAAGCCTGAGATGCTTTTTTTAAAAAAAAAAATTTTTTTTTCTAATAAGTTTTCCTGGCAGCTCTTTAAATAACAGAAAAAGCCTCTCCACTATGGCAAATAAGTTTATGGCATTAGTGCAACTTATTACCAAGTTACTGCACTAATAATAGAAGAAATCCGTTTGGAGAATGAGGGCTGCATTAGATGAGGGAAGGAACATTACTTGTGGTTTTCTGTGCCAGGCAACCTTCAGTCAGAATTGGAGTAGTGATGTATTAATTGTCTTGGTCTCACTTCCAACGTTTGTGCTGCTGCTAAAGCATTACAAAAGTTTTGTCACTTGAAGGAAGCTGGACAAAATGTGTGTTGGCTTCCTGGGCTGGTGGACATTTTTGAACTGAACTATGGAGATTCCTGTGACACAGGTGCCTTAACGGAGATAGTGGGCAAATTGTGCTTTAGGGGATCAGCTGCTAGGAGTTTGTCTCTTTGATAGATAAAACTTGTCTTCTCAACAGCTTGATTTAGCAGTTCTGATGCAAATAGTTGATAAAAAGAAATGTCAGGTAATATGAACCTCTGGTGAGGTAAAAGAGAGTTCAACACTCAGGGTGGAGCAACAGAAAGAGCACTGGAGGAGCTAACACTTTTCATGTTCCCAGTTGAATTGTTTTGGGTCTATTTTACTTTTTTTAAAGTGTTTTTGTTGTCTTGCAGAGCTGTGCTCTGCGAGTGACTTTGTTAAAGAATCAGATTCTTACGGGGTGGGGCGAGGAAGATAATGTCTCTTTGTCATTCAGTTATGTGCTGCTGATGTTTGAAGTGGGAAGGTCCTTGGAACATACTTCTGAGTTAAGACGTGTAGGTTTATTCCAGAGTGTATATTACCAGAATCCTTTTTACTTTTACCAGAACCATTAAAATGTTTGTATAACTATCTTTATTCAACCTGAGGGACAGCCTGCAGAGTAATCAAGGAAGTGTAAGTACAAGCACTTCCTTGTTATCACTGACCAGTCAAACCAGTTCAACTGAAGGGATTTGTCTTAGTGAGCAGTCTTGCAGCTCCTGATGACATTCGTAGAAAGGGTGAGTGAGCTGTAGAGCTTTATATGTCTTCATTATAGGGTGAAGTCTCTTCTTAAATTAAATGAAGCAGACAGTTTTCATTAGCTCCGAGTTTTCTTGTTGTTAGTAGTATTCTAATGTAATTATCACTTTTCTTCAGTCAGCCTTCTGCTTGCCTGCTTACAAATAAACTCTTTCCATCTGGAGAGTATTTTGAGATGGGGAAGGTACAGTAAAGTAGTGAAACTATTCACAGTATTGTGTTCTTCCGTCTCCTCTTCAACTACCTAGAATGCTATACAGGGAAATAGAAAAAAACAAATACACAACAAACACAACAGGATCCTTATTCCTCAAAAAAGATTATGCAGTGGAAGACCGTTGGGTGTCTGTCTGAGCACATGCAGTGGGAGAAGGCATCATACATTGAGATGTAAGACCCCTGCAGTTCTTTGCTTCCACAAAGTAGCATTCAGAACTGAGGAATCACCCCACTCTGCTCTCACATGACAAGACACGTTGCTTCAACAGTAAGTAGTTCCTGGACATAATGAAATACCTGCTGACTGCAGGGAGTAAGAAAAGCTCAGTCGCGATGGGAACGTCTATTTGTGCATGTGAGACCCGTGCAGAGATTCCCAAGCTAAGGTGCTTTTCTCAGACTAATTAGCCCTGCTTCTCTTCTAACATCTTCTCTGATTATGCTAATTAGACTGAGCAGGGTGCTGCCTGACACTGGTGAGAGTCAAACAAGTGAGTCTGCAGAGCCTTACCCTGCAGTGTACTGTATCCATGTCTGAGCCTGTTTGGCACAAGCCCCCGAATCTGTGCTGTGTGGCTGTGCAACCAATAGAAGGTACTGCCTGGAGTTTTATTGTATGTACTGAATATCAAGAATCATAGCCTGGAGTGGCTTGCTGGGACTGTAGTACAGGTACTAAGTGTTAGGGAAGATCTTGAAGAACTAGCTGCCCATAGCCTCCTTGCTCTCAGAAAAAACTCATGCTGCTAGGTGTCTTCTGTCCTGTTTGCTTTGTTGGGTGCGAGTGATGCTGGTTCTGTAGGTGGTGGTCTGGAGCCCCAAGGGAATTGAGGCTGCTGTGTGAGGGGACAGAAGTACCCAGGCAGACAATCAGTTTCATCTGTTCCTCAGGTGAAACTGAGGAACAAAATTTGAAGAACTTGGGCTTTCTGCTTTTCATCCTTTTTGTGTGTGCAGGACTGGCAAAAAAACCCGGGTTGTCGGGTTAAACTACGGTGTCAAACCTCACTAATTAGCTGTGCATTCCCCACTCCACCTCTCCCTTTTTCATCGGATCCTTGCAGAATGAAATGAGTACAGGGGATAGGTGACTTTCAGAATTTAGTATTTTAACAGTCAATTCTTTCTGTGTAGCTTTTGCAATATAACTAAGTTTGCTATCAAATAATGTTTCAAAGACATTAAGTGAGCTTAAAGAAGACAGCTTTTAGAAGAAACAATCAAAAAAAGACCTCTACAACACCAAACCGACAACAAATAAAACTAGTTTTGCTCATTATAGTAGAAATGGCGTTTTACTCTCCTCACTGTTCTTTTTCTGACTGGCATCTTCCTGGGAATTGCAGTTGCAGATGAATGCCTGTGTATACACACATGCCTATCTATATACACATTGATCTTCGTGAGCCTAGGAATGTAAAAGCAAGTGCAGAAACGTATGCTGGTTTTGGCAAGTTGGTCGTTTTCGTTTCCCAATTTTCTTCCTTTAAAAGGTGTGTTAACGTTCTGTGTATGATGTTCCATAGCATGAGGTTTAGATCTCTTGTCAGAAGGAGGATGTTCATGTTTCATTCCATATTTTGAAACAGTAGCCCTCAAGACATCATGTCAAGCCACTACCATGAATAAATAGCTGCACTGTATTATTTTGGGGAGTAGCGGTTTCCAAGACAGTCGGTATGATCACAACCATTAAGTGAGTAGAGAGTGTTTTGAAAGAGTAGAAAGAGCTTTGCTGACTAAAATGGCTGGGTCAGAGCTGAAAAGGAAGACTTTGCTGTTTTAAAACATAGCAGACATTTTAGACATTCTTATCAGGATGCTTCAGTAACGCAGTTGTGTGAAAGTCTGATAAGGGAATGTGCTATAGCAGCCCTCATAATTTAAAGTGCCCAAACTTGGCATGTTCTGTGGTAAAGTAGCAATAAATATAAACCTTGTGTTTTGGAATTCCCGGGTCTCCTTATTAGCAGATCAGTGTGTAAACACTGGCTCAATGTGTCTAGTACTAGAAGGATGTGTTTTTTCCTTGCAAGCAGATGTGTCCTGGTCTGTACCCCCTGGAGCATGTGTAAGACCAGGTAGATTCAGAATGAGCTAGCTGTGCTCTATATTTTTTGGAGGAAATCTGTTTTGTATAAACCACACATGAAAACAAATAAGTAGGTAATTTTTCACTGTAATGCAGGCATTTTCCCACTTTTAAATCATGACATAGTTACTGGTTTCAGCTGAGCTGCCTCGTAAGGTCTTGCAAGGAACATTATAATAGGACAACTCAATCAGAATTCAGATTTAATGTTGTTTACAGATCTGCACCAATTAAGTGCATAAAAACGGTTTGAAAGAGCAGAAAGAGCTTTATTCAGTGAAGTGACCGCGTTGAGATGGAAAACGGGGAGTGGCAGGTGAAAGAGCACTGCACCAGTAGAGGCAGGGGACAAATCCCAGTGTTTGCATCCCATGGCCTCTGTAGGCTGGTAGCTGTTTTTTCTCTTGTGAGCTTGAGCCCCGAGACTGCTTGTTAACGTGTGCAAGTTCTTAAGGCTGTCTGGTGTGTCAGGGCTGAAGCCTTGAAGCAGTGGGGAATGAAGTTTATCTGTGGTCAAAGAGGGAAACCACCACACCAGCCCAGAAGCCTGTTGTCTGATGACACCAGTGCTAAGGGTAACATGTAAAGAAGTGGTGATTGCTTCTTCAGGAGAGCAAATGAAGTAGGATAAATGGTCCTTAATTGAGTTGTGATTGACACTGAAGACATAATGCATTTAAGCTCAGTGAAGGCATTTCTATTTACATGTGCCTTCAGGACTTCAAAATGTTGCAAAGTGCACAGCAAACGATTTGATTGTGGTTGTGCGAAGCTGGTATAGTATTGCTGTAGCTGAAACTGAAATTGCACTCAGATGAGTTCAGTCTCAGTGCCTGTATTGTGCTGGAAAGCCCAAGTGATTTGGTTTAGAAAAGATTTGTCATACTAAAGCATCTCTTTTTGGTTCTATCGGGGGTTTTTTTGTACTTTCCATTTTTGTTTTGGCGAAGATGGTGTGGGGGATGAAGAGCTGCAGCTTGATGATTGTTTGTCTGTAAACTATCATACTGGAACAGAGACTGTAGGAGGTTTTCTCATGGCTCTTAGTCAGACCAATGCCTTATCTAAATAGTATGAGACCCTTGAAGATGCTGCATGTGGCTCTAATCCAGCCTACCTGCCTGGTCAGACCGGACAATATGCTTGTAGCAGAGTGAGAGGAGTACTCGTCTGGGGAACCATTCCCATGTATCAAAATACTGTGTTCTTAAAAGCCTTTCTTTTCTGATAGTTTCCTTTCGCTTGATTTGTTTCAATGTAGTTCAGAGGTAGTTCAGGAAGGAGAATTTGATACCTTGATGAAGTAGGTTCAAAAGGAAGGCAGGGCTGTGTCCTGTCATTTCCATATGGTACTTTTTTGACATTGCAATAATATGAGATAACTTGTAGTGGTAGCGATACAGCAACTCAAAATAAATATTGCAAAAAACTTCGTTTGCAGGCAGTGTCTGTCACTAGAAATGTAATTACCTGTGTGGGCCATCAGTCTTAAGACTAGTAATAGCAGCAGTATGGGACAGCTTATGGTACCCAGTTTGAGGCATTTCCACCCTGCTGATGTCAAACAGGCTGGCAGCAGGTAAGAGACTGATGGCAGAGGTCAAGACTTGCTGAGCTCATTACTTGCCTTCTGTTTTATGGTGGAATAGGGAAGAAATTGTATCCTGTAAGAAAACACAGAAAGTTATGCAATTAGAGAAATACAGAAAAGATTCATACTGCACTTTCATACCATTTCTTGCACTAAAAAAATAAATTCAATAACTCCTGTATTCTTATTTTCCTTTTTTTTTTTTCGGATTCAACTTGTAATGATAAGAATATTCTTCCCTTGTAAGAAGGAATTCTGATAAGAAGAATTTGAAACTTAAGGAATAAGATGAAGAAAATTGCATTTTTTTAATAAACAAGGAGTCATTGAAAAGATTCCTGATCAAATACTATTTACTTTATTCTTTCACATCCAAAGGGAACAAAGGAAAATGGTTAAAATTCAGCCTTGGTAAGGTTTGGCTGAATAATGCTAAGCATGGCTGAATTCAAAGTGCAGTGAAAACATCATGGATTTCTTAGAGTGGGTCCCCCAGGAGTATGAGAAGACACCTGATCAGAAAACTGGTGGTCAGATCGCAGCTTCTCTCTTACACAGTCTTTGGTTTTCTGCTTTGATTCTTAATTTAAGCAAGCACCCAGTCAGTCCTGTCCTGTGTTGCCTTTTCATTAAACATGTCTGCAATGCCAAGTGCCCTAGACCTGCTAGAGGCAGGTCTTGCCTCTTGGAAGGAGAATTATAGTTCTTGTGTTTTATCATAGCTCTGTAATTCTTCCCTGACTCTCCTGTCTGCAAAGGGAGTAGCTGGTGTTTAAGTATTCACATATTAACTCCTACAACCCTTTCCTCTCACGCAGCCTGTGTTTTGGGATTGCTCCATTAATCCATTGGTAAGGCACTGACTGGCAGTCAGGAGACGCAGTTGCTGAGCCAGAAGGAACAGCTGTCTGATGGGTGGCTTAAGGCATGTCATGACCAGTCAGTGCTGCAATCATAAAATGCAGATAATGATACTGATATCACTCCTCGGTAAAGCGTTATGAAATGTTTTCATGAGTACTTCTGCTCCAGAGCATTGGTGTTTTTACCCTGGATTCCAAGGACGTGAGGTGTGTGTGGTGGTGGTGATGTCTGTCTGTCTGCTTGTCCATCCCCATTGCCCTGATCCCATTACATTGTCTTAGCTAATTCCCACCAGATCCTTCAGGATGTAGAAGTCTTAAAGACAATTAAAATCCTACTTTTTTCTGTTGTTGCTACATTCAGCAGGGAAGAGAGGTGAGAGGCACGAATTGGTGCTGACATTGAGGGGAAAGAGACAGCCAAGCTCTGCCCTTGCTGACTCTCTTTTTAGCAGTGGCAGGCAGTGAGCCTTGCTGCTGCATCCAGTGGGCTCTAGCAGCCCTTGCCTAAGTGCCCAGCCAGCATGGCAGGACATGAAGCAAAGCTGGAAGCAAAGAGGGAAGATGGTGCAGGAATGGGTGAATGCAGAGGGATGGCAGAGCACAAATTCTGCTCTCTCTGTTCTTTGTAGAATAGTAGAAGGCCTCCGGCTGAATTTGCCATTTTAAATTCTGGTGGTGTTTTTGGTTCTGGTTTCTAAACATCTTTCCCATATTCCTGGGGTGTTTTTACTCTTCTTCTGCACAGAGCTTGGTTCCTCTGCCACAAGGAGCTCTGATTCTTTCCTGACACCTTCGGCAGAGCTCTTGTGCTCCTTCGCCTTGATGTTACTCACATTTTACTTCTGCGGTGCATGCAAGAGCTGCCTTCTTTCCCTGTAACTCTGGGGCTTCTCCCCATATATACCAAGTGGAAGAACCTTCCTTTTCTTATGAGGCAATTCTGTCTTTGTCCTCATTGTACACATTTAACGCCTGGCAGGGCCTGCTTCCAGTGACTGCAGATTTCTCCCTTGAACAGCTCTGTTTGTGCCTCCAGAGCACTGGCGTTTTTCTGCACAAGGCCTCTCACTTACTTGGCACAGCGCTCTGGTTTTGTACTGTTCTGTACATTGAAGGCAGCTACCACAGTAGTAGTAAATTCACTGTGATGCAAATTTATTATCCTGTGTTTAGTAACTCAGTGGGGCACATGTTTATCTTGTACGCTTGAGTACTGTTTTTAAATACTACTGTATATACAATAGATAGATTTAAAGTTGACTAACCAAGGAAACATCCTGAAGGCTGAAAGAATAAGCGTGAAAGATATGCAAGAGTTGCTGCCTGCTTTTTAGCACTGCTTTGTGTCTGGAGGGCTGACATGCATGGCTGTAGCTGTTAGGTGTTCTCGTATACCCACCCAGAGAAAGCCAAGGTAGTTTAAAGCAATCAGATTAATCTTGTGTCCTGGAAGAACAAGTTTTGTTCCTCCTTGGGGAAAAAAAAGAAAAGAGAGATTTTCAAATTGTTGGTTTCTTTGGATTTTTTTAAAGGAATATTTACATAAGCATCCTTTCACTGGGAAGAAGGGCAGGTAAACAAGTAGACAGGTGACCACAGGCTCTGTGGCTCCTACGAAGGCAATGATATGAAAACCAAGACTCTTTAAGGTACCTTCAGATCAGTTGTTTTCAACTGTTAGTTTAGGTAGGTTAAGAGTTCAGTTGTTTCGAAATGGAGAAGCCGTGACCAGGAAGAAATATGACTGGAAAAGCATCAGTCATGGAAAAATACTGTAGCCTAAAGTCAGCTTTGAAGTCTCCAAGTCTTTTTATTGACTTGATAGACTTTACATTAGACTTTCAGTACAGAAAGTCAAGATCAGACGTGTCTCTGAAATAATTTTTGGGGATTATTGACATGTATGATATATACTTATCTGCTGTTTTAATAAAATTCTCTCATATTGAAATTATTATTACTATTATGGCATTAGGTTTGTAGTCAAAGACTATTTTGACTAGGCATTTCAATACATAAATGGTAAGAAAAGGACTCTCCAAACTAAGGAAGTCATCATGCGCATGTGTATGTGTGTGTGGAAGAAAATGGACAGTGTGTACTTTGGTTTTCCAAATCCACCTACCTTTGCAGTCATTTTGTGGATAGGAGCCTGGGCTACTGTACAGTGAATGGACACAATAGTTCAGGAAGATCATCTGTAGCTTCTGACTGAAAATCCCATCTTTGAATGAAAGAGAGTTTGCAGCCTGCAAATAGTGTCTGAATCTGTTTCGGACCTTTTTCTATGAACTTGTACTTTATTATTATCGGTTTATTTTCATGTACCTACGGTTTGCATTAAAGTAAGATGCTCAGAAGACCTATTTACGTAAGTCATGCCATGACTGTTTTCCTAACAGAATGGGACAGGTCTGTGCAATGATTTTTAAGTGGTTTGACCGTGTCCAAACTTCATGGCTTCTTGCACTTCCCTTAAGGAGTTGTTAATAAGTTTTACATTCAGCCTAATTTTTACTTTTGAAGAACCCCATTAGTCTTAAGCTGCCCAAGACACCAATCTGATATAATCCTGTTTATCTCATTTATGATGTTGGATGTAACACTGTGGGTGGAATCAGCATTAATGGGATACTACAAATCGACTGTCCTTTTAGTACATACCTGGAGATGCTCCTGAGATGCTGTCCACATGATGTATCAAACCTCAAAGGACAGGAAATTTGCCCTGGATGGGCATTGAAACGTCAAGATTTTAGGTTTATCTGTAGCAGTGTGACTGAGCCTTTTTTGTACTGGCTGATTGAAGTGGTGTTGCCGCACTTCAACATTTCTGAAGGCCTCATTTCATCACTCTGCCTTTAATTTCCTTCTACTGCTATCAGTTCTTTCTTATTTTCCTGTCAGTCCTATATGCTCTCGCAACACTTAAGTTTTCATTTCTTCCTTTTTATTTCCACAGTAGATGGTGAAGTCATATCCCACATGGCTCTGCCATCTGGAACAACTTCCCTGACTCATGTATTCCTTTCAAGTTTCAACTTTATCCTTGGCCTCTATGTGATAATCTTCCTTCTAATAAAACAATCACATCTTATGCCCAGAGGCTTTCAGTTCTTCTCTGTTCAGGCTTCCTTCTCAAGACAAGTAGCTTTTGCTACCCTTTGATACACAAGGTATATTGTGAGCTGTACTTCTTAGTAGACATGAAAGACCTATTTTAGAGACATCTGATACATGCTTGTGTCTAATTCTAGTTCGGGACAACACTTCAGGGCACACTTAACTTTTTAACACCCCCTTCTCCTTTTGATTCAAGTTGACTTCACTGATTGAAAGAGTTAGGTAGATGTCTAACTATTGTGAATATGATAAAGCCTCAGGTGCAAAACATGTTTTTTTTTTTTAAATTTTAATTTTTAAAAAAATGCACATTGTGCATTCTGAAAATCATAGAAGGTTCAACAGAGATTTCAAATCTGATACTGCACCTCCTTCATGTTTATCTTGAAAACATGCTGTAAAATCAAACAAAAATCCACTTTTCAGTCTGTTGACTCAAAATATTTTCTGCTGCACACCAAGATTTTCAGTAGTTGACATATACAGTTGTTCTAAATTTAGGAAGTCTCACACTTTCTGAGGTTCTGTAGTGCAACTGTTGAGTTGCAATAGAGTACTTGCATAAAAAATGCATGTTAGTTTATTGAGTGGGTGGGCACAACTTGCAGTGCTACTGCTTTTATCCTAGTGGCTCCCTTAAGGCTTCCATGAGATGAGGGAAAAATAGAGCTAATAGCAGGTATGCCTGGGCACCACACACGTTGTGCAGAGTGGAGTGGGAGCACAGTGCATGTTAGCAGCAGTATGTTCATTGACATAAATCACTGTCTGAGCAATGGAGGAGTGCAGCTGTGTATTTTGTGAGTGGTGGATGGAGTTTATCTCAGACTCACCATGAGATCATAGAAGATCTGCTCAAACTTGTGTCTCAGACTGTCATTCTTGGGTGTTGGGCACATTGTGCGTGGATAACCATGCACTCCTGAAATAAATCACACAGTATCACAGTATAGAAAAGGCTGAAAAGGACCTTGAAGATCATCTAGTCCAACCTATAATCCAACTAACCTATCCTCTACATCTAGATCATATCACTCAGTACCTCATCTAGCCTCCCCTTGAACACATCCAGGGTTGGTGACTCAACCACCTCTGAAGCTCCATTGCAAGCTCCATTGCAGGGTCTTACACATTTTTCCCTGTCCTTGACCCTTTCTTACTATTTCTTTCTTCCTTCCAGGCAGGTTTGTCCAGAGAGGACACATAGGAACACACATCCTTCCTAATTCATAAAAAGCGAAGAGTGGGGAACAATGCTTGGCTTAAGAGCGGCACTTTTAAAAGAGGCTTATTTAGAGTCCAGCGGGTATTGAAGTCAGCTGTCCTTGGGGAGAATGCCTCACCTTCAGTCTGTATCCCACTAAAATCAACAAGGGAAAATGCATTCCCGTTCAGGAGTAAAGCTGCCCTTGTGTATCCAAGCTGCACCTTACGAAGTAGCAGTACTACTGAGGAGAAGGGGCGGGGAAGGTACAAAGCAAAGTGGCTCAGACTTCTCTTGCAGTCCACAAAAGCAAAGCTATCAATTGATTTATTCTGGAAACCTGCATGGTGCTGCTGTGGCCCAGCTTTGGGCAAATCAGTATAAAGAAGAGCATAAAAACCATAGCCTGCGGAGCATTTTGGTAGGCTTCTCAAGGTTTTTTTTATTTGGTTTAGGGTTTTTTTACCTGGTTTGCTGTCCCTGCCTAAGCATATAATTAAAAGTTCTTGCTGTCATGACAATCTTCTCCATGCTCCAGATCACTGGGAAGTTATGCAGTGACTTCTCATTTGCTTCTGGAGTGATGATACAGGCAGTGTAGTAGCATGAGAATATTTTTGGAGTGTGGGCATATGATTGTCAAAGGCAAGGGTTTTTAATATAGAATTTGAACTGTGCTGCTTCATTAATGAAAGATTTGCCTTTGTCCTTAAAATGAGGACAGTAACTGAAGACTGTATAATGCTTGGTTCCTTGTGGATAATGGGGATTGCACTGCTAAGAGTGTATTTGCTGAAATCCTTTGAAAATGCATTGCTTCTGTGCCTTTCACATAGTTCCTTGTCAAGAATTGCATGAATCTACTTTTTTTACCTCTCTTGAATCTACTTTTTTTACCTCTCTTTAACGTACCTCAGTGTACGTTAAAAACCTTATGTGAAAAACCTTCCTCTGTGTGGCAGTGGAGATATCAATGCAAGCAAGAAAGATTCTTTGTGTTCCTTTTCCCATTCATCACAGTTCTTGGAGGTTTTTATGGAAAATTTCACCCCTGAGGACCAACCTGAACCTTCTTCACAACCTACTGTGACTATAGACTGTGGGATGAAGCCAACCTGAAGCACTGTTTTGGGGAATTTCTGAGAGGTCTGTTGTCCCCAGTGAAATATCATTTTTACTCTGCTTCACATTCTGCAGAAAGCATATTCCTCACACCCGTGCTGCCATGCTCGTCAGTTCAGCAAATGTTTCCTTGGCAGTGCACTTGCTGTTTTTGAACTATGAAGTGCTTTTAGGTAAAGTTATCATAATATAAACTGTAAATTGACAGGCTGAATAGCTGTGGTTAATATGTGCTATAGCGGTGATGACATGGGAAAATATGTTGTTTTTCTCCAGATGACTGTTTGAGGTTAGTTCTAGACCATTTTGTTCATGATGTGCCAGCTAAAATTATGAGAGCGTGGCTTTGAAGTAAGCAGGTTAGTTTGATTTTTTTTTAAAACCTGATAAAGACCTGTTGTCAAAAAATGGATGTTACTGTTATTTCGAGAATTAAAAGGTACAGAACCAACCATTAGAAGGAGTAAAAAGTTAAAAAGACTAAATTCTGCCTTCCAAAAAGTTAATCTGACTTCATAATCTAACCAAAGGTGTTTCAGTCACAGTTCTAGCAAGGGTCCAGTGTAGCCTGCAGGGCAAAAGCCAACAGAGTTCAGAAGCCTCTTCAGCAGAAAATGATAGTCTGAAAAGGCAGATGGGTAGCAGCAAGCAAAGCTGGTGCTTTCTGCTGGCAGCAGAAACAGCCTTTCATAAACCTGTTCCTTAGGTGCCTTTTTGATAAGACCAGAGTGGTAGAGCGTTGTGCCAGGCTGGCAGCTCAGCAGAGCCATGGGTGAAATCTCACATTTCATCAGTAAGGGACAAGGTATACACACCACGGGGTGTGATGGTGCTGAGTCAAGCAGCACCGTGCTCGAAAGGACCACAGAAATATGTGCCCTGTTTGTAAGACAGAAGCAAGAAAAGGAGGCATTAGACAGGAGGTGATGTTTGATGTCTTCATGTCTAATGAGAAAAACAAAGGTGACTCAAATGTCACTTTCTTCCCAAACAGAAGTCTTTTTGGTGTGGGTTGCCAGTCAGTTTCAGGAGTGATATGCAAAATATACAGAATTTGTGTGTGGCTAAATCATAAATTCTTTCATCTGCCTCCGTGTTGCTTTGTACTACAAGGTTGCAGTTGCATGTGGAAGACTTGACATACCTGAACCTTCAAACAGCTCCACTGAACTGCAGCAGAAAGAGAAGCAGGGGAAGGTAGAAACACAGCAGAAGACACATTAACCAGACTTACATTTTGAAGTAAGCCACTGCAGTTCTGGAAAAGGCCTAACTCCACTTGCTACACCAGTGTATGAGTTTGGTTTAAATTTGCTCCAAGGTCTTTGTAGTGTTTGGGCACGGAGAGACAAGTTTGCTGTGGAGGAGCAGCCTTAAAGGTGAGTGTGCTTGCTTTCAGCCCAGCTGAAATGCTGGGCTGAAGTAAGGCTGTTAGGACAGTCCACTCAAGTGAATATTTTTCTGATGTTTCTGTTTCTTCTTTGCTTGTATGGGCGAATCTCAACTCTTTGGTGTGGGCAAGATTGGGGAGTGGAGCATTTGCTGTGTCTCCCCTGCCGCTGAGCTGAGGAGCCTCTGAAGGTTCTTGAAAGTTAGACTATGGCTGATTTTTGTGTGGTCCCTTTCAGCCCCAGCAAACACTTAAGTGTGTTCAGTATGGATGAATTGTTTCCAAAATACTATTGAAGAGCCAGAGGAAGAGCTAGTCTTCTAATGCTAATATTCTCCTAATTCTGATAGTCTTCTAATAGTCATGAGGCATAATGACTCATGAAGGCACCATTCCTTGTCTCAGCAATTCTTTTTTCACTTCTTTTTGTGCTTCATGTCAGTACAGCCAGTACTCTTGACTAGTTTAATTTTAAGGCCCTAACCCTGAAAAGCTCCCATTTTCCCTACTTCTGATGAAGTACAAAACATTTGAATCTCTTTCAGTTAAAATGGTATTGATTAATATGATAATATTGTCTGAGGTTAAGCATATTGAATACAAATAAAAAGGCCAGTTTAGTCGAGGATGATCAGTGATTATGAGTGTTCAAATGGTGACTTTTTGATCTTGGCATTTGTACATCCAGAAATGAAGGCAAGTGGATCAGCTAGGTACTTTTCTTAGGCAGATATCTTTCAAAGGGTGTTTCAAAGTTCACTGCAAGGAAAAAATGCGTTGTAACACATTAGACCTCTTAAATAAGAGGTGAGATTCTGGTTATTCCCTGGGTCAGTTACTGACGTGTATATTTTCTCTCTTTTGGGGCCTTTCCCCCCCACATAATTTTTTTCATTCACTGGATGATGAACCAGTTTAAAACACAGAAGCAAGAGAACACAACAGTAGATAAGAGAGGATGTTTGTGACCATGTGTTTAATTGTAAACCCTGAAGTGACTCATCTGTCACTCTCTTCCAAAATAGGAATGTTTTTGGTGTGGGCTGCCAGTGCATGGTATGATGTGGTAGCTTAATGCACCTACTTCACTTGTGCCTTTTATTTCCGTGGTCTCACTCCCAATCTTCAGGGCAAGCCCTTGTATGACAGTTTGCAGGGACAGGGCCTTTGCCTCATAATTATGCTGGGAGGACATGAACGCACACACAGTGGGATGCTGGGCACAGTGGGATTCCGATCCTGACTTGGGCCTCTGGGCACATTGCTGTCAAAAATATTGAGTAATATTACTGTAAAAAGTTAAATAAATGTATCAAGCTGATTTTATGCTCCCCTCCCCCCCGGCAAATCAGCATAAATTGAGTTTTCTAATAATTAGTCCAAGCAGTTATCACCAAATAGATACATGTGATTTCTATGAATTGTGGTAGTACATGGAGGGGCTCCAAGACTGACCTGGGAGGATCAGCTCCAGTTGTAAAGATACTGCAGGACTGCATTTGGCATGAATTAGGTTAGTTATAGGTTATATATGTATTGCCATACAGTTTAGATTTTGGTCACTTACCTTTACAGCCTTGCAAAATAATGCACGGCACTGCGTGCACTGTGCTTATTAAACTGTCATCATAAACGATTTTACAATTCCAGGCAGCCCTTCCCAAACGTATTGTAGAGCCCGTTAACAAACACCCGTCAAGTTCAATTGAAATGTCTGAGTGGTCTGATCTACAGCATCTGCTGCTGTGCCAGAGAAAGCAGGACTTGAACAGCACTCCAGCCACGGCGAGCAGCGTGCTCAGAGATGGGGTGTTTGGGAGCTCGGAAGTGGGGCTCCAGGGAGCTCTTGGCTTGCCTTTCAACCTAGTAGTAAGTAGTGAGGAAAAAAGAAGGAAAAAATAGGTATGTGTAAGGCAAAGGAAGAACCTTTCTGCTCCCTGTCACTCGGCTGTGACATAACTCTCAGAACATTTCAAACTTTCAATTATATATTTTTTTTTTCCTGTCCGTTTTTTTCAAGTGAAGATACAGAAGTGTAAACAGATCTTTTTCGCTGCTGCTGCTGACTTTAATGAGGGCTGGCCCCTGCTACATGTGTGAAAATTGCTTGGCTAGGAAGGGTCCAATGTTCCTTGTATCGTGGCTTTGGAGATGAAGTCCAAACTCCCTAGTTGCTTCTTTTGACAGAGTGCTACTTGTATGAGTTTGCTTCCAGAAACTGAGCTTACGAAAGAGGAGAGGGGGAAATTTAGCCCAATAGCATCCCAAAAATGTTTGTGGAGGGTTATTTGTTTTGTGTTAGGGATTTTTTTTCCCTTTTTTTTTTTTTTTTATTTAAGTAACCATGAGCTCGGAATCCAAGGAGGCTCAGCAATCAGCATGTTTGAATGCCAGCCAACACACTAAGCTGGCAGCCATCCATTCTGATATCAGCATGAGTGAAATGTGTACTCAGTAACTGGATTCGGGCCCTTCATAGTTTGCAAGCAAATATTTCTGCTTTTTGCGGATCAGATAAAAACCAGAAAAAGCTGTGCAGCCCTCGAGTGTGTAAGAGAGGAGGGTCTGCACCTTTGAAAAGGGGCTTTAACTTTTGTGTCCCAATCAAAGTCCTGTGCCTTATGGCATTATATTGAAGGCTATATTCTATTTCCAGAAGGCATTTATTTTTCTCTTTTAATGTTTTAACTCCTAAATCTGCCTTGCATAAAAGCTGTAAGTACCTCACGCTGGTGATAAGCCGTAGGAAAGTGAAGTAAATTGGCATTTTGCAAAAAGGTTGTACAAACCCAATGAAAAGCTATGCAAATCAGCTGTGATACAGCCAAATTTGCATTTTGTCTTGGGTTCAGGGATGATATGCACAGCATGACTTTGACAGGCTTGCCTTTCGGGGTGATGCATGCACTGGTGGTATGGCCCTGTAGGGTCGATTTAACAAGCCTGACGTGATTTTCCGTGCAGTTTCTCAGAACCACTGAGCAATGTGCAGCAATAAATAGTGTCTGAGGAAATCGATTTTTAAGAGTAAATACATCCAGTAGGAGGAAAAAGTGTTATACAAATCTTTTGCTTTGCCAAAAGGACATTAGCAGTTTTGTTTGGTGCTGCTCAGCTTTCCAAAGTGACTCCCTTGTGCTGTCTTACTTTTTTTTTTTTGTTATTCTTTGCTTTAGGAAATGTCAGGACATGGAGGTGATACAGAGTTCTTGCTGGCTGAGTGTTCAGATCATTAAAGCAAGGTACAGGGGAGGGCAACATGTTACAAGCAGCTGACGGTGCAGTTTCACAGCCTCTGAGTTCATTGAACCAGTAGTGGCTCTCAGGACCAGTTGTTTTGCCCAGCTGAGGGGGAAGGTGGGAGCATACTTGAGGTTTCTGGTGGTATTAATGCTATTTTCGGGAGGATGACATGCAAATGCACTCGCAGAGCCCTTTGCACTCTGATTGATGTTGGAGACACATGCATACTTTTTAAGTGTTGTTGAGATTACCTTGCCTGCCTTTATCCTCATGTAAGTTTAGTTTTATTTCAGGAATTCATTTCGTACGTTAAATGGAAAAAAACCCCAGAAAAAACAACCATCAAAACCCTAAATCAAATTAATTGGAATTTTTTTGGCACCGGCTTTCACATGCTGCATGTTCTCTCCAGCCAGCTATTTGAACACACATTTTTTTATCTTTCCTGCTGTGAAAATTGACCAAATAAAAAATCTTGTACATGCTTTACTTGTCATGAGGGTGAATTTGCTGCAGCATCCCTTCCTAGTTCATTTGAGCTGTGTGACAGCTCCATCCTGTGGGGTGCTGGGCACCTAGAAGTCTTGGGTGTTCTCATTTCTTTGCATCCCTTGAAGTGAATGAAGTGTCCGCCACTAACCTACAGTAGGCTTTGGGCTGGAGTCCTACCAGGGCTGCTGAAAAGCAGCCTGACAGAAGTACGTATTTCTCTTTAAGGCAGTAGTTAAGCAACATCTCTGTTTAAGGCAGGGCTTAAGCAGGAGTTCAGTTCATTTTGAACAAAGCACCTGGTACAAGGCTGCCCCGAATTCAAGCGCAATCTTAAATACTCTCTTCCTGTGACCTCAGTACTCTGTTAGTTTGCCTTACAGAAGCAGAAGGGAGTTTGGCTGCCTTCAAGCGAAGTCTGCCAAAAACCCCCAACAAAAACAAGCCCAAACCCAATCAGCAAAATGCAACAGCCCATCAGGCATTTTTTTTTTCTTTTCCCCTTAGCTTCTCACATTTTTCAGAGCAAGTTTAGTTAATGTTTTGCAGTGGTGAGTGAACACTGTGATGCTCCCATATATTTCATGCTCCTGAATCTTGAGTACAGTTTAATTTGGGTTTTTAAGTGAGAGGAAGAAGCAGTGCTATGAAGTCTCGTCTGAATTTTGTCATTGACTTCATGGAGTCTTTTGAGTTCATTTGGGAACTGTTTCGCTTCACTGGATACATGTTGAAAGCTTTCCTTTCTTATCCTTACCACACAGACAATCGCATCATTCTTGAAATTAATGCTTCATTTGCTGTCCACATGCAAGAAATTATGTGAACATGTGTGTCAGTCTCAACATACAAGAAGGCAAATTCTTAGCAGCAGACTGCAGAGCCAGTCCTCCTACTGCAGAGGGTCTGTGCACACCCATCAGCTTTGTTCTCACACCTAACACTGTCAGTTTTGTGTTCCACCACTTCCCCAGTGAGGACAGTTAGTAGGGGTTTGTCTTTTTTTCTTCTTCCCCTCTTTTTTTTCAAGCACCAAATGTATAGTGTCGTTTTGGTGGCTGGTTTTATCAAGCAAATGGTATCAGACTCCTGTGGGATTTTGTGAGTCATTACCAGAAATACTGCAGTGGGTGGACTAACCCTTCAAAGCGTGTTTCCGGGGTGGTAAGGTGCAGGGAAAATAGGGTCATTCCTATGATTTTTTTTTTTTTTTTGTGTGCACCCTTGGGAATACCCTCCACAAAGGTGATATGCTTGTTCTGTCAGCAGCTCTGCTGTTTCCTACTGACACCAGAAGGAAGAGGAGTGATACTCCTCAGTCTCCCTGCAAACAGAGCATTTCTCACTGCTGTCCCTGTGTGACAGGATAATGTAGCACAAAACATGTGTTTGCAGAGCTGTGTGACACAAGCTTGTGGTGTGAAAGCCAGGACAGCCACGCTTGCAGAAGTGCCCAGAAGAGCACACTTAGGTGTCTGTGCTATAGGTGTCATGATTTTCAAATCAGCATTGACAGCTTGTTTATTTCAGTTGCAGATAGCGACGTTTCTTCCTAAAGTGTTACTGCCTCTGCACCTGTTTCCATCACAGACATTGTTGGAGAACACTTTCCCTAAAGTAAATCAAACCAAAGTGCTGCCTTTCTGCTTTTAATGGCACAGCCTACCCCTCTGTATCTGGGCTCTTGCTGTCAGCCTGGTCTCACAGGAGCAAGATGTCTTTTCAGTAACAGCCCATTAGTGGGCCACTAGTAGAAACTTTTGTTGGTCTCATCACTTGTGCAGAATTCTCATGGAGGAAACCATTCAGGAGTAATGTGGAAGACTTTTTGGAGTCCTACTGCGTTCCTGACAAAATTTCAGGTCTTCAGAGGCCAGCACCAGGAGCTGCAACCTTGAGCCTGTGCTGCTGGGACCCAGAGCATATGTGTTTGCAATTGCAAACTACCCACTACCAGTGTGTTTTCCCTCTGACAAGGGACTGAGGAGATACACACACTGATCTTGTGTGCTTCATCCAAAATCTAGCTGGGAAATTTCTTACCAGAAGCACATTCGCTTTGGGTGGAGGCTTTCCTGCTAAGTCCTGAAGTATCATACTGTCCTGTACAGTCAAAAAAATATTTCCCTTTCCAAGAGGTAACCAAAGCAGTATATATAAGGAGAATGTTGTGATGAAATTGGAATGGGAGTGAAGAGGAGGAGCAGCAGAGCCTCCTCTCCTGCCAGTGTCCAGTTAATGCTTCTAATGAGGTGTAGTGCAGTGCTCTGACACAGCAGAAACCTGCTGCAAAGATGGCTGATTGGGCCTAATGCTCTCCTAAGCATAATCTATGACAAATAAATATGCAATGGCCTTCCCTGGTTCTTCCTACTGCTTGGCTGCTTCTTCTGTTTCCTCAGTTTGGGAATGTCAAAAGGAATGTTGTTTCCAGCCAGCTCCTTGAGCCTAAGGAAGCCGTAGTGGGAGCAGGGTACAGGTAGGTGGCTGCTCTCCAGCCTTCCTATGTGAATCCAGAGTGCAGCCTTTTTCTCCAAAGGTCACCAAGGTTAGTGCTGCCAATCTTTCTGCTAGTCTCTCTGGACAGAGCTGCGCTGAACGCTGCAGAGCTGTTTGTAAGGCTCTCAGTGGTAGAGATGATCCAGGCCAGAGCAGCTGGCCAGCATCTCAGCTGCCTCCTCCTGAGCAAGGTGGGCCATCTGCAGCCCTTTGTCTGGCATGCCCATAAAGGTTATTTGATGAGGTTGCAGAGTATCTGTTTGTGCTGTACTGTAGTTCTCAGGAAGCATAAGAGCTGTAGCTGTAGGTCCAGACTGAAGTAAGGAACGAGGCATCCCTGGTGGTGAGATGGATTCCCTGCTCCGTACTTGGGCAGGCATCATCCCACGCACAGCCCTCACACACGCACCATGTCAAGCAGTTGCTTGGTGTATGACGGAAAGAGCAGTCTGTCTTACCCCATAACCACCCCTGTAGCCCCTTTATGCTTCTGGCAAGTCACTCCTGCTGTGGGAAGGGCAGGGCAGGAGTATAAGGCAGATCTTGTTGCAGTGTGCAGAGAGAGCATGGCAGATGCGCTTTGTACCTGGCTCCCACTCCTTTAAGAACTGTGAGAGGAACTGAGATGCAGCATGGGGAGGTGAGGGAGGAGCATCCGCTCACTATGCTGCTGGAGCTGGATGGCTTTGGCTGCTTCACCAGGTCAGGTTTCTCTGGCTGCACCTGGTGGCAGCAGCTGGGCAGCGGCTCTGGCATTTCTTCTTTTCCTTGATGCAAGGGGCAGCAAGATATGGCTGCTATTATGGGTGGGGGGAACAACTGCCTCTCTGCAAAGATTAAAAGCCCATTTTCAACATGCTGCTGGAGCAGGTGTGGGGATTAGCCTGCCATGCTATGGCTGCAAAGCCAGCTCAGCTGCATACTGCTGGTGCTCCTGTGGGTGAGGAGGTGGTGGTGATCGCCTGCGTGCCTGTGATTGGGCTGTGCATAAGATTTGAGAGCTGTGTTTGCAAGCTGGAGGTGGATGGGATGCATCCCCAAGCACCATCCCAGCTGTGGAGCGCTCGCACACTGAGGCCTGTGGAGCGCCAGCTCTGGGAATGTGGCGTGTCGGAGAAGTGGTGGCGTGCGTGGTCACTGTGCCAGCAGGGCTTGTAGTGGGAGAAGTTTTGAAATGACAGCAGTGGTAACGGCTCACCTGATGCAGCAAATTGCAACTTCTTCGGATTCTGTAGCCTGGGCAGGGCAGTGTGTCGTCCTGGTCTTAGTGGAAACTAGACCTTTGTGGAGGAGTGCCCTATTCCTTATTGTTACACCAGACTTATGTAGACTTCCATAAAGGCATTTTTCTGGATTTCCCCGGGCATATTTTCCTTCCCCCTTCCCTTACCACCTAGACATTGAACCTGTTTGGAATCTGGGGATTTTTTTTTTTCAGAAATAAAATATTAAGAATAACAGTAATTTTTTTTTCTTCTAAGGATTTAGTGTCTCTGGTGGCTCAGTTCAGGACATAGTACAGTGTCTGAAAATGTGTGGATTCAGATGTGGCAATACAAATTTTGCTCTCGCAGGTACAGACTGACTGTTTTCTGTGTACTGTAGGCCTGGTTTGGACCATTTTTTTTAATCCAAGGCATGGGCATGATCCTCCATGCTCACAAGGAAAGCACATACATGCACACACTTACTTACTTGGCATATCGCAGTTAGAAATAAGGAAGCCCCAGAGCAGTAAGTCTCTTCATTGACTCCAACAGCACTCTCTCCGGAGCCAGGAGCTTCTCCGGTCAGCCCCAGGGAGAGCATCTCTCAGTCTTGCAGCATGGCATTTCTGGTCCCTGATGCAGAACTGTGTTTCGTGTGTGTGCAGACGTGTGTTGTCATGTTACCTTTTGAGTCAGTGCCCTGTTGTAGGGTGGAACATTGCTGCTGTGTTTGAATATTATTCTTAACAGGGTAGTGCTCAGACGCACAAATGCACATGCGAAAGATTTGCAGAGGCAGGTGGTAGCCTGTATTTTTCTTCCGTTTGCAGTTTTTAAATTTAAAAAAAAAAATCTTTTCAAGTTCTACACTGTCAAGAATGTGGGTGTCTGGCTGAATGAAAGAAAAATAAAATAAACCTGCATAATAAATACACTAGTAAATTTGCAATTTCCCTAAACTCTTAGCATAAACACAACCGCTTTGGGGGGTTGGTTTGCTTGGTTGTTTTTCCAAGGAAGAGGAGCAGCTTTTGAAGGAAGTTTCCCAGAATGTCTTTCCTTACTGTAGTTATGTTAATTACTAAGAATGTACATACTCCAGTTACAGCATGAAGTGCTACCTTCTGACAAAATCAGATCTGGTTTCTTCTGCATCACTTCACGTGTCAAGTATGGAGCAAGACTCCAAAGGCATTGAGGATATCTGCATGTGGGGTCTTAAAAATTCATTATTTGTTTAATAATGCCATTTTTTTTCTTTTTCAGCACTTTTAAAGTTGACTGCCTAGAGGTAGGCACCTGGATTTATATTTAGGGACTGAAGTAAGTGGGATGGCTTTCAAAGGTCCTGCGTACCTGGAGCTCTCAGAATTAATTAAAGGCAGATGTTCTTTTTGGCAAGTTTGACAGAAGCAAGTAGGAGATGCTGGGTGCTTAGCACCTTTGAAACACTAAAGAGCTTGTTCAGATGCCTGAACATGGAGCTAAAAAAATTGGATTTTGACACCCAAATTGGAAAGGTTTGGGGCTCTGTAATCATAACAATCACTGTCCCCTCTGTCCTGAAGTGCTGTAGCAGAGATTCATCCAAGAAGCTGGAGGTTCCTATGTGGGAGTGAGCAGGGACTAAGTATGTGTCCCGCTGCAGTGAAAGCAAGCTCGGCTGCCTGCCTTGTAGCACATGTAAATGAGGGTCAGATGGCTTGACAGTTGGTTAGGAAACTAAATAGAAATTATGCAAAATGGGATTGGTTTTGCACATATTTTTAGGTTTTGTCTTTTAGGAGCTTGAATCTTTAATTAAAATACCAAAGAGAGAAAAAAGTACAGGCAGCAACTGTTATGTTTCACATATATACTGGATGTAAAGTAATAGCCTGCTATGCTCTTTTTAGAGATCATTTTTATCCCATTGCAACTGAGAATATCAGGCCATCTTACAACTTGCCAGAAGTGACACCTGCTTTCATACTTCCTAATAATTACCCTAGCTTTGACAGAAAGTACTCGGTAGGGTACATACAAATTTTGGCTTGCTTCAGGGTACCAATAATGTCATAATGACTTAAAGAGTTTCTCTTTATGCTCAGGACGTTTGCATTTACATGTTTTGTTCCTATGAAGTCAGTGAGTAGAGCAGAGTTTTAGGTGTTGCCTTTAACTTCTAAATAAAAATGTGTATTGGATACTTATAACCCTATGAATAGACTAGAAAAGGGAAATAGATTTTCAGTGGCTATTTGAGCATGCTTTTTTTTTTCTTTTTCAAATGCCCTAGATATTTGCCAGAAGTAAAATGACTTCTAATGCTATATGCTCACAGTTGTCTTGCTAGAGGAAAGAACTTGCCTGTGCATTAAGTGGCATCAACCTACAAAGACTTCTCTCCCTCTTCCGAGCCTTGCAGTCGATGAATGTTCATTTTAAAGTGCATTTGGACGTAGTAGGCACTTTTACAAAGTTATTTCATGTTTTTGCTGCAATTAAGTAGAACACAAAGTCATGTGAAGTCACATCTGTCTGCAAAATCGAGGTCTTTGTTGTACATCTGACCCCAAACTGTAAGACAAGAAGTTAATCTTCTGTAATGGCTGGTCGTTACTGAATAGTCTTTAAAGTAAAAAGTGTTCAGGGTTAAAGGCATTAACGTGTTTATTCTACATAAAAGCCCATTTTGGGAGAAAGTAGTAGCACATGCACAGAGGTCAGTGGTATACTTGCCCAAAATCAGCCCAGGATCTCTGGTGGAGCAAGGGTGGACTTCCATGCCAAGGTGGCGGAAGTTTTACCCTGGGCCCCGAAGGAAATTCTGCCTTTTCTGTATTGGTCTGCTCTTCATAAGTGATGTGAAATTCTAAAATCCTGAGGAAAGAATGTTGAATTGAATTTGTCTGTTAATATCTGTGGCCTGTCTCCCTGAACAGTTTTTACAGCAAAAAGGAAGCAAAGGAGAGAGCAAGACATGGATACTGTTCACTGTTGAGCAGTTACTGAACTGTTCCTGAAGGCAAGGCAAACTATTTCTGAAAGCCAGAACATGACGTTTGAATGTGAGCTTCCTTAAAGAACTGGAAGAGGAAGGTATCGATAAGTGCACGGCTTTTGCAAGGCAGAATGAGCAATTGTGGAAAGCAGCTGGGAGTCAGGCAGTTTCTTACCTGAAAAAAAGGTACAGTGTATTCCTTTTCCACCTCCGTTAGGGGACTTAAAACAGGAAATGCATTTTGCTCTTTGCCTGAAAGAAGTTCAGCTCTTTCTAAAAAAAGAATGAATTTGGAAAATGTTTGATGTGTTTCTGTTTGATGCATGTTAGTCTGTGCCTTTTATCGGACAGTGAGATACAAAGTTTGTACGTGTGTGGGTCTTTCATTACCAGAAAGACTTCAGCAAATTGCAGGGAATTCAGACAGCTGCAACAAAAGTGATTAATGGACTAGAAAGGAGAAGCAAGATTAAGAATTAAATACGTATGGTTTGTCTGAATGAGAGACAAAGAGGGTGATGTTAAAACTAAAGTGATGCACCGGAGAGGTTATAATATAAATACCGGAATTTGAAGAATTGTTTTGGGTGGTCTCTGCAGTATAACTAGGAGTAATAGGATAAATGTTAGTGCGGAAAATGCAGGCTGAAATTCAGAAACACTTCCACCTATCAAGATCTATTAGACTGTGGAATAGTCCCCGGCAGAAAGGGGTGGAAGCCACTTCACTCGAGTCATTTGATTTACACTGAACAAAGGCAGAGCTCTCTGATATGGCGAGGGAGGTCCTGCACTGGGCAGGGGTCTGAGCATAACCTTTGAGGCATCTCTCCCTCCTCCCTGTGCTATCTGTGGGCAGTGCTAACACTGACAATGGCTGGAAATCAGACGGGGATTTCTAAGAGCACAGTATTTTAGCATGTAGTATATTTGCATAGGGATTTCCTTGTGGAAACTCAAAAAATTTGTTCACCTTTCTGCTCTGCAACTGTCTCTGCTTTTTGTACAAAACCCCGAAAAACTAACGAAAGAGACCAGAAGTTGCCTTACTGTATGTAAGGCTACCTAGAGATAAACTTTTTTAAACTTCACTTGGAACAGGCTCATCAGGCTGTTCTCTGAGGCTGAGGAAGAGCTGTTGGCAAGCTGTGTAGAACCATTACAAGTGAGAATGACTGAGCAGAACAGGCCTGTTTTACTCATTCACTTTTCTGCTGTACTCAAGCAAGTCATAAGTTCTTAAATTCCACTTTTCATGTAGGGGCTTGGTCTCCATAGTTATGTCTCTTGTTTTTGTGGTCACAAAGCTAATTTTCCTGTGCATGACTAGAAAGCTACAACCTGTATGATGAAAACTAAGGACTGATATTTATTTTTTTAATAAATCTACAGATTTTTTTCGGTCATTTACGTTTGCAGCATCATATTCTCCACAGTTTTTACTCGCCATTAGGATCTCTTTAAAATAATGGCATGGAAATGTTTACCTCCCTCTCTCCAGCCAGCTGTGGCAGTGGGACTTTGGATTGCTCGTTCTTTAGTCTCATTGCCACTCCATGGATAATGTAGGAAGATGAAGCTTTCAATTCCTTCAGATCAAGTCCATACTGTGAAACTGGAGAGAACTCTGCTGCTGAGATGGTTGTTCACGTGAAGTTTGCACAGGTTGCATCCTCAGATGCTTTGTGTTGAGAAGGTAGTGGAGCACATGCAAGCTCCTGTGTGGTGTTCTCAATGCAGAGAGAACTCTGCTGCGATGTGTGGACCAGGCTGCCAGCATCCTGCATCTGTAGGTGCCTGGTGTTTCAGTACTGTGTTTTCTCTTTCTGAGAGCTCCCTGAGTGAGAAAGAAGATTTGTGTTGCTTCATACAGGCGTAGATGTTAGAGCTGAGTCTCAGAAAAGCAACTTTAATGATTTCCCACTGCCACCTAAGTAGCAGAACATGAGGGGGGGGAGGTATGAGAGAGAAATATATATCCAGGTGTTGTCAAAACATTTATTCCCTTAGCAGGAAGCACTGATACTGCAAAATATATTCTATTACAATGTCTTTATTTCTCCTATATTAAATGACTGATACAGACTATATTTAATCAACTTGTGTGATGGATGTTGGTTAACCAACATAGCAGTTGGTTACTGTGCACATTGTCTTTAGCTGCTGGCTGGTTGGCTGCTTTCAAAAGCCCCAAAATAGGGTTTGGCCTGAAAATCAAGGTTTTAAAGGTTTGTTTTGTCACTTATTAATACACTGGGCTCTGCTTGCCTGATTTACTCATTTTTTAATCAGTGTTTATCAACACTGAGTAATGCCTGCAAATAATGAACCATGCTTCTGCTTGTTAATGTGCTTTTGTTGTTTTCATTGTTTGTAAGCCTGTTTCAAAGGAGCAGTCGGGGTCATCTCTCTGACAGCATTGTATCTTCCTAAATGTATGCTTGTGGAAAACAAAGATGGTTCAAAAATGCTTGTGAACCTTTTGAATTAAAGCCCATGTTCCAGATCTGTGAGGAAAACAGTGGTGGGTTTTGACCCTGTTTGTGAGGTGTTCTTGGCTTTTTATTTGCTTGTAATTTCATAATATAGTCAAGTCACAGCAGTGGAAAGGAACAATAGAAACAGAAACTGTGTTTCTGTTAAGACCTGTAAAACTCACAGAAACTATGATCCCACTTAAAAGTCGAGCTTTTCTGTAAGCAGACCTGCTGGACTCAGATTCTGAGTTGTTTTTTTTTAAATGGACCTATCTATCGTTATTATAGTTAGATCTCAAAAGGATTGTGCTGGGTTTGGCTGGGATAGAGTTAATTTTCTTCACAGTAGCTCATGTGGAGCTATGTTTTGGGTTTGTACTGAAAGCAGGGTTGATTGGAATGAGTGGCTGGAGAGTGGTGAAATGGAGAGGGATTTAGGAGTAATGATTGACAGGAAACTTAATATGAGCCAGCAGTGTGCCCAGGTGGCTAAGAAGGCCAATGGCATGCTGGCCTGTATCAGGAACAGTGTGGTCAGTTGGACTAGGGAGGATGGAGCGTGGTGCCCGTGGTTCCACGCTTGTGGGCCTGATCCCTGGGTGGGCGTTCGCTTGGGAGCAAGTGGGCTGGGAATGCACAAGGAGTTGGGAGGTGACACAACCAGGACTGCTGACCCCAGCTGACTCAATGGGTATTCCAGATACAGTGTCACGGTCAGCAGTAAAGGTGCAGGAAAAAGAAGAAAGGGCAGGGATAGAGTGGTGACCTTTGTCTTCCCAGGTCCCTGTTATATTTGATGGAGCCCTGCTTTCCTGACTAAACACTTGCCTGCTGATGGGAAGTGGTGAATGAATTCCATTTTTTGTTTTGCTTTTGTGCGTGGCTTTTCCTTTACCTGTTGAACTGTCTTTATCTCAATCCCTGAGTTTTCTCACTTTCGTCCTCCCAGTTTTTCCCCGGTCCCCCAGAGGGGGAAGTGAGCGAGTGGCTCTGTGGTGTTTAGTTGCCAGCTGGAGTTGAACTATGACAGAATAATCTATGAAATGCCTGTCTTCCCCATCCTTTGGTGAACTAATTTTAACCTAGTGACTCAACTTCACTGCTGCCTTCCGCAGCAGCCACTTCTGTGGCACATGCCTAACTTTCTCTTCTCTTCGTTGCTGAATGAGTGGATTTTTTAGGGTATGGCAATACTTCTATTTTCTCAGTGAAACTAATTTCTCAGGTGGAGAAATTATTTAACTAAAAAGAGTGGTTTTGGAAGGTTGCAGGTAGTAGACACCTGCTAGTGCTGCCCTCCTTGCTCCTTTAGTGCCACTTTCTTCTTTCTAAGGAATTAGATGAGGATTTTGGCATTTAGCATTTCTGACAGCAGAACTGGAAGGCCAAATCCTGATTTATTTTTGCTGCTTTCAGGACTAAACAGAGAGTCTTGTCCTCCCCCAGAGAGTGAGAGAGAAGTGAGATGCTCACTGTCACCAACTGTCTTGGCTGTGTAGGCACATTTCAGCCAGGGACTTTCTGCTGGTGTGACTGCTTGGACTGACAGCTGGAAAGGCTCCATGTGGCACTAGCTAGGAGCAGAGGAGTTCGTATTTCCAGGCGCCCTGTGACTCTGTGCTGAAGCTTTCCTACACAGGCACATTGCCTGGGTCAGCCTCTGTCCATCGTCTGTGGAGGTATGGGTCTGTATAGAAGTAGAAAGCAACTCCTTCACCAGTATAACCCATCCCACTTGGTTTAGGGGTTTGAGTCCTGGACCTTCAAAGGGATTTATCTAGACAGGTTTGGTCTTGCACCTGCCCAGCAGTACATCAGTCTGGCTAATGGGATTTTTCAGCAGCTAAGGCAGACTGAAAGAGCATGCAATTTCTTACAGAACAGTGAAGAGGATAGGAAGTTCACTTTTGCCTTTTGGTAGAGGAAGGGTGTTGTGCTTGGCTCCTCTCCTTGAAACACCTTAATCTCCAGAGCTGTCAGTCTGACATTTTTCTCAGCTGAAAGTTACTGAAAATAGAGAAGAATAAAGGAGCAAGAAAGATGCTGGAAGGAAAATTGCTTATGTTTTGCTAACAAACCATAATATGCAAAGTGTCATTTTATAGATCAGGGTAAGCACACAAAAATTAAGAAGCACCAGAAAAATTGCAGAGGGTCAGCAGAATACTGAGAGATTGCCTTGCAGATCTAAGAGACAGAGGAAGTGAGCAACAGACAATTCAGAGCACAGCCTGACATTTGCGAACTGTGTATCAGCAGGTCTGATTGTAGCTGTAAAGGTAAATGGGACACTGATATGGATGAGGTGGCACTAAGTGTAGAGCAAATCAGCCTCACATGGCAGCAGGTCCCTTTAGGGCTCATCAGGTGTGCTAAGCATGAGATGAGCATCTTGGATGAGATATGATTCACAGAATCACAGAATATTCTGAGTTGGAAGGGACCCACAAGGATCATCGAGTCCAACTCTTAAACGGCACCACTGCCTCCCTGGAGGGAATCGAACCCCCGGTCTCCCGTGTGAGAGGCGGGGACACTCACCACTGTACTAAAGTGGGTTTTACAGCAATAACTGTGTTTCAGGTATAAAAACCAGGCACCAAAAAGTTGTAGGAGAATCAGGCAGAAATGTAAGAAGCTGAGGGATGATCATGAGGCATGGAATCATGCAGCAGAGGGAAAACACCACAAACCAGTCTTGAGATGAATAAAAACATATGTTTCTGTGTATCATAAACAGTCCTTGCCTTTCACATGCATAGACATTAACACATCTGTAATTACCAGCAGGCTGACCTCAAAGAGGATGGTGTTACTCGTACTTTCCCATCACATTTAAATATTCATATTTGTGGGAAGAGCTGAAGAGTCCTTCCATGTTTCCTAACAGAGCTGTGTACTGAAAACTGCTTTAGCCTGTCTCTCCAGCCATCCACCTTCCAGTAGTGTGACTGAAATGTCTGTGCACACCCGGGGAAAGACTTCTTTCCCCATCTGAAGGACTTTTTTTTTTTGCATATATTCTTATGTAAGAGTGTGTATTTGTGGGAAGAGCCATCAAACCTGAAAATTAAATTTTCTTTCCTTCTTTTTCATTGAGTTTCAGAATTAGTTTTTAAAGCTTCAGTGCACATTGGGAAAATGTTAAAATAAAAAGTTTAAAAATTGTGACTTCCAGATGTATTTTTCCTTATTTTGTTCTTTTTGTCTTAACCCAATTGAAAAAAACAACTGCATCATATTTTCCTGTATGAAAGAGAATAATTCAGTTCCTGTATTTTCTTCTAGAAAAGAAACAAATGCTTCTGAAGACGGCATGTGCCGTTCTTTTTTTCATTGTGGGAGGGGGCTTTTTCAATCATTTAAAGAGCTGGAGGTGAAATGATTAATGTAGGCACCATCTTGTAGCTGTGGCATCAGCAGATCTCCACTCCCCTTTTAGTCACAAGGAACTTGTTTGATGCAATATGAAGAGAAGAATAGCATTGTGCAAGTGATTTTCACAGAAAAGGAGATGATCTTTGGAGTTCATCCCAGCTCAGTCCTGCCTGAGTTCAGTAGCAGCAGAAACCAGCAGTGTGATGTATATTTCTTTCTGGGCTTGATCCTGGGTCTGTTTTCAAAGGGCTTATACTGGCTTGAGTGTTACTGGAGTTGATTCTCAGTACAGAAGAGGGAGGGCAAGGAGCGTGCACACCCTCATATGTGCTGCCGAAATGAGGAGAAATGTCAGGCTTTTGGTATATTGTGATGGACTGCACTGGACCAGCATCTCTGCCTCCCCACCTGTGACAGCACAGGAATAAAGAGTAATAAAAAATCTGCCCCAGTCTGTTCTGTCACAGGAGCACAGTCTGCAGCCTCCTGATAGAAAAGGTAAAAGTAAAAATTACCTGGTTGAACAGAGCCAGTACCAGTGTGCCCACATGGTTGGGCAGTGTGCCTTGGGTTTGAGAGGAGGGAGCATGTTTTGCCCCTGACTGGAGTTCAAAATCTTTTCTCTTTGGCTCAAATGTAAACTGAGAAATTCTCGTGGCTTGACCGCCTGTCCTGCAGCCTCTGTGCGTGTGTGTTGGAGCAGGAAGGGTGGAAATTTGCTCACTCTTTTTGTGTTTAACAGAGCTGCTTGGAAGACATCTGCTTGCTGCACAGCTAAAGGTAATGTAGTGCCTGTTGCTGCGTGTGCAGCCATGGACGGTGGTGCTGTGCTGGCCTCACTACCCTGCCTATCCCTCTGCTGGTTTTTTGTGGCAGACTGGGGAAGGGAGCAGGGAGAAGATGTGTGCAAATCCACATCTGTTTCAAAACAAAACCCAGTATTCGATTGCGTTTCCTGACAGGTTGTATTCTGGGCAGTTTCATGTATCGTAGTTGCATGCTGTGGAAATAGTGTACCCTTCAGGCGTGTTGGACTGAGTTGCACTCTTCCCCTTTGTGCAGTGTTGCCGGTTTGTTAGCTGCAGATTACAGACAAAAGCTTTTACAATTAGTTTTTTAATGGGAGAGAAGAGGAGTGACATTGTGACCCGCTTACAAATGTGGCTGAGGTCGCCTGGATTTCAGCCCACACTGGTGAGAGTGAAGTCCTGTTGCCTGGGGATTAGTCGAGAAAAACCACTCCTGGTTATCAGTTCTCATCATTTCGCATGCCCAAGCGACAGGTATTCAAGAGCGTTTGCCTTCCAGATGTCCAGCTAAAAAAATTCCAGATAGCGCAGGGTTTTTTTTCCGATTTTGATGAAGCTGATTTCCTAAGTGCAGTATTTACAAGCCCTTCTGCTAGAGAAGGGGAGGAAGGAGCTTCTTTCCAAGAAAAATGTAGGCTGGGTAATCTGACATCACTCAGAGTCACATCACCCTACACCCACCAGAATTCAAAGATAGAATGGAAATGGCATAATCTGTTCTCACGGTAACACTAATAGTACTGCTCCCGCAGTTCATTGTGCGTTGTCCCCACCCGCCATAGCCACAATTAACATTTCTTGCAGTGACTTTGAAAAGTGTTGCCATAACAAGGTTGCTGATCAGCAACTACAAAAATCTTAACGAGGTACCTAATGGAGCTTTTTGTTTCCATTATTTCTGCTTAATATATTCCGAAAAAGTCAGGAGGTTTTAACCTTGCCTTCAGCTGCAGTACCATGGCATGGTTAATAGAATACCGCTTCATTTGTACTGAAGCTAGTGTTCACTAAAAGGGTTTGGAGACCCCTCTAATGTAGTCAGTCAAATTGGTGCCTGAAGCCAAAGAAAACGTATATCCGAACACATGTTTTTGGTCTTGAGCTAAAAAAAAAAAAATGCACTTCATGTTGAATAGCCTCCTCCAAGTGCCGCAGTTAATAAGCCATGTTGTGTTTTTGCTGGAAAAGTATGCTTCTAGCCAAGCATTCTTTGCATTTTTCCCAGGATTTAGTCATAAAATCACTTTAGACATATTGCAAGTATGAAATGTGTGCACATCAGATAATGGCCAGCAATTTTTGTTTTGCTGTAAAGCTCCATGGAAACATTTTTATCACCATCAAATGCCTTATCCCAAGAAGTCTGGCCCCTTTCTTTGCTGTTAACATTTGGCTGTATAAGAAAACGCAGAATGATAGAGACCATGCTAACAAACTGCTTGGCCGTCAAACCATCTCCATTAGTTCGGTGGCATCAGAATCCCGACTGCTTTTAGATACAGTCTGAGACACAGGTATCCAGTGCTAATAACTGGCCAGTGTGCAGATGTACATCTTCAGTCTTGGCTGCCTAATTCTGCATGCATAAGAAAGCGAGAAACCTGAAGACTTGCTGCACTATTTTTAAGCATTATTATTTCAAGAAGTGGTTTACGCAAGCGAGAAGAGCCTCTAGCACAGTCGGCAGCCTCAGCCCTTTCAGGCTGTTGCATCTCACAACACACTCTCGCAGCCCCCTCTGGCTGATGCTCACAGCATCGTTGCTCTGCTCTGGGGCCATCCTCGAAGTCCTGCTGATGTCTGGAGGAATACCTTCCTGGAGGCGAGTGGGGCAGAGGGGAGTGAGATTCCTGAAGGGAACCTCTGTGAAAGTCAGCAGCAGAGAGGTTTTAAAAGAACAAGTGTATACATGGTTTTATGTATTGGAATAGAGTGATCTAGCTATCAAACATATGTTCACACATACAGAGTATACAGAGTAATGTGTATATACCACCTCGACAAGCCAATCTGTGTTCTGAAGAGAGGAGATATTTAAAGCAGCTCTGCAAACTTTACAGCACTGGGAGAGACTAACCGGGCTTATCTCTGCAGGGACTTGCAGTAAAGCTGGTCTGATCTGCATTTCTTTGTTTATACAATTTGACTGTCTGTTCATGGGTAGCTGTATAAATGCTGAGAAACAGGCACATGGATTAGGGATGCAGATGAAAGGGAAAAGTCCAAGGGGCAAAGAGGGTTACCCAGCCCAAAATCTAACTTGAACCTCATGAGAGTGTCATGGAGCAATGAAGTGTGGATGGAGGTAATTTAAGAGAAATCCCATGGGCTAAGAGAGCACTGGGGATGCAGTCATCACCATCTCACATCTTCTTTGGGACCAGCATCTTTCTCCTCCTTTCTTTCGGCAGGCAGCTACCTGCCCACTTTGAAGAGCAAGCAGGAGCCAGGAGAAAGGCAGGGCTGACTGTGCCGTGCTTGGCTTTTGCACAGAGAGACAGAGTGGAGGTAGTAGTGTGACACCTATTTGTTTGGAGTTAGGAAGCCCTGCTGTGAACCAGTTGTGGTGTACGGTGCTCACCACCTGCCCACGGTGAGTCATGCTTTTTGACAGATGAGTAAAACTTCAGTGCTGCATTATTCATTCTTAATCATCTTGGGAAAAGATTAGCTGATAGGTTTGGGGCCTTTTGGGGCTAGCACATTTGTTGGTGAAATTTTTACTGCAGTGTAATATGTCAGGGCAAATGTTATAGATGTCTGTGGATCCAGGTTAGGTATCATCTGTTCCAGAGGTCTATGATGGGAAAGTCCACAAAATGATTTTGAGTATTGGTATTCCCATACACAACATACCAAAGAAAATTTGGCCCTAATCCATTCCTTCTGCTAGGGGAGCACTCCTCTGTGGTTTTAAGCCAGCCAGCTGGACTGCTCTGCTGTCTTCCTGGGAAAAAAGCTATATTCTAAGCCTAGGTTCCCTGAAACAGCCCCAGAGGGGAAGAGATGGGGCATAGGATCATCAGAGAGGAGACTGGTTCACTGCAGTCATCTCTGCTCCCTGGCATCCCAGCCGGGATGTGTCTGCTGAAGCCTTCTAAAGGAGGGCAGCTCTCCAGGGAAGATCTCTTTCTGCTGGCCAGCCTCCACCAATGGGAGTGAAGTACTAGCACAAGTCAGAATAAGGTCTTGAAGGCAAATGTAACAATAGTGAGAGTAGCTGGGTTTTCCTTCACGGAGTGCTATGCTTGGAGATTCAGTTGCACGTTTGTGTGGTTCACCAGAGGTATCACACTGCATTCATTCTGGATCAGACAGGTCTGAGGTTTCTCCCTTTATAAGTTTCCTGAATCTCCTTACTAGCTGAGTGTCTGAAACATTTGAGCACTTTGCGTTTTTTTGACAACCTGGCATTTTTTGCTTCCATGCAGTATAGTAGCTTTCGTAGAGGAGGAACTTTGTTTCACCACTGTCTTTCTAAACGCCCTTTTTTTTTGTTGTTGTTGTTGTACCTAATCAATCTTGCTGTGTTACTAAGGGCAACATCCCCGTCGACCAGTCAAAAAGCTTGAAGTCTTGCATGGCCTGGTGTGTAGCCGGGCACAAAGCTCTCTTTTATGGCTTCAGCTGGCTGCATTACCAGCCATGCCGAGATCACAGTCCCAATAAAATGGTGTTGAAAGCACTGAGAGTTTCAGGCTTCGTGCTCTCTGCTGAAGGGATAAATTTAGAATGTTCTTCCCCTTGATAATAGTAATTTTACAGCAATGTAACTGTTGGATTTTAGAGTTAGATCCGTGTAAATGAAGGCAGAATCAGATAATTTTTTTCTGAGGCAAAGAACAAAACACTTCGTATCAGCAGTTATAACTCCAAATGTGCATACACACACAAAAATCCACATCGTCTTAAGGCAAGACTGTAAATAATTAATATAATGACCTGCTTACAAATTCAATTTAGGTATATTAAGTTAGTCAAGACATTTCAGGTTAGTCCTTTTTTATCTTGTTTTGCTTTCTGTAGCTCCATGAATGCAGGTAGCCTTCACCTACATGAAGAACAAGAAAGCATTTTTCCTTCTGGTTTGTGAGTTGCATTTTCCACAGGATCTTATACCTCTCTTCCATGTTTCCCAGCGTATTTTTCTGTGGGGTTTTTAAAGCATATTTTTTTGTTTGTTTTTCTATTCAGATTTTTCAGTATTTCCAAAAAAATAAAATGCAACACCTTGTATCCACATTCCTAGCAGCAGTTTTTGCAGCTCTTTGCAAATAAAGTGCTTTAAGGCAAGGTGATTTTACTAAACAAATGTAGTAAATAATCCTGAAATTGCAATGTGCCTCATTTACGCTTGAATTGAATTACTTAGATGTGGGATGTCACCTGTACAAGTGGCTCCAAGTATGCTGTTCACATTTGTGTTCACTAATACAGGCAGCTTTATCTCTTGCTTGTGTAAAAAGCATGACGCTTTGAAAAGGATTAGGATCTCACTTGACTCTGCTCTTCTGTTGGCGATTGTAGTTAGGGAGCTAAATAAAGCTGGTCCGATACTCAAAGGTGCTGAACAACTGCATCTTCTGTTTAAGTAACAAGTAGATGCAGCTGCTTGGCACATCCAAAAATCAAGTTTTTTTTTCAGGTTCCTAAAAATGGATTTAGAAGCCTAATTTTGAGTATATGAAGTTTAAAAAGGCTGGTCCACACAAAGAACATTTTTGGCAATGAACTAAGTGAGGACACAGATGGATTCTGATATTTGTGCAGAGCTACCTGCAGCCTTTTAATGGAACAGTGCAAGACAGAAAAGGCCTTCTTCAAAGTGCTGAATTCACAAAATTATGGAAATTCATCAGGGGATTGGAGGACCTGCAGTACCCAAAAACATTTTGCCTCTTGCAAGCAGAGATCATGAGGTAGAATCCCCAAGTTTGGTCATGGAAGGCTGAAAAAAAAAGAGCTTTGCTTCTCCGGAATGTAATGCTTGCTTCTTAACAAGCACCCTTTTGCATCCTGGTTTGTTTGGGTACTGTGGGTCATCTTATCAAGGGTGTGCAGATAGGACATAACTACTTCCAGCTGTAGTTCAGGTGAAGAAACCAGGTTGAAATTTGACCTCCTGTACCATGACCTGGATGCAGGATCTAAAAAACCTTTGCCACAGTTTACTCTGTCTGTAAAGGCTTACAAATTTTGCAGTAGTTGGTATTTTTCTTTTCCTTCTTCCTCCCCCCCCCCCAAGTAGATACAGTACCCTGAAACTTCCCTCATACGGGCAGTTCAGTGAGTGTCCCAGAAGGCACTATATGTATTTGCATATGAGCTGTGCGAGTAACACGCTTGCCAGACAGGTGAGCCAGCTGTCCTCATGATCTAGAAATGTATTAGATCTGGTGGTGCAATGGCAAAACCTGCTGTGTTGGTGATGTCCACCTAGTTCCCTGTTACTGCCAGAGGCTTTCTCCAGGCTGGGGACTGCTCCATATGCCTTAAGGCAAGATACATAGTTGAGTCTTCCAAGAGGAGAGTTTACTATAGGCCATTTATGTTTAAAGGGAGAAGAAAGTGATTCCTGCGCGCAGCGACTTGTCAGCCAGGCCTCTGAACTTGTGTTAGATTTATTGCAGTTATCTAAGCTGTGAGCAAGCCCTATGCACAAGTGACAGCAGCATTTATATGCTATTTACACAGCAGGGAGGTATGAGGCAACATGACACTTAAAATCAGCATTCTGCTCGTTGGGACAGATGCTGTAGCATGTAGTAAACCCTTCCTGTGTCTGCTACACTGTAGGATCCTGTCTGTCGTGTTGTGATATGGCTGAGGGAGCTGTAAAACCATACCAGGTAAATTTGGTTAATAGCAGTGGCTTGGCTCACCATTCCTTTGGATGTGTGTCATGTTTGACAGTATTTCCAGAGGGAGGTCAGCAGGCAAACATCCAGTGGGTGCAGAGATGGACTTTGGGGTTGAATGTATGACACTCATTGATTTCAGGGGAAAGGTCCTGTGAGGATTGTACAAGTCATTATGCGCTTAAGAGATCACTGCTATCGCCTGTGCATTTCTGAGTAATGGCAGAGAAGTGCTCTTGGTCACGCAGCTGGACAGGTTCTTGAGCACCTACTGCCAGTGTGTTGACATGGGGAAGATATTCTGGCGGGACTGACATTGACTTATGACCTTGTATCATGGCAGAAGTCTTCTTGCCTCAGTGCTGTGAGAGATAGCACATATCTCCCTTGCTTTTGCCCTTATTATGTCCTCTTTTGAAATTCCTGCCTGCTCACGCAGCTGGGTTTTGACAGGGTAAAATGTCGTCAGATCGTAGTTAGATTACAAAGAAAAAATAAACACCAAGTTGCATGCACAGCTTCATTTTAATTTTAGGAGAAGAGTTTGGAAGATCTGAGAGTAAAATTTAGCGCAGAATGTTTAGATTAAAAAAAAAAAATATATACATATATTCTTTGCTTGACTTGCCTTTGAGCATTTCCTTAAAAGTACTAAAAGAACTCCTTTAATGAAGCGTAAAAATTGATTGTTTCTTGCCAGGAGGGCTCGTCTTCAATCTTCAGATGCTAAAGACTTCATGAGAACTACAAGAAGAATATCTTCTTGAATCATTTACATTTTTCCCCTTTTATAGGCTTATGTAACCATGCAGAAAATCTAATAATAAGTGTGCTATTAGTATCCAGTGTTGCACCTTCTGCAAAGTGAAGTGTCATGTTATTACAAATAATGGTGCAGAAATGTTGTAGATATGGAGTGCTTCTGTATGTAGCTTATTTGAGTAATCTTTATCAAAAAAGATCTTGGGCTAATTGGATCTGTCTTTGCATCTGTTTTACTATTCTATTTTATTGTTCGAGGGTGGAAGAGCCTGGCTGCTTGCTTTTGTTTCTGTGAAGTCTGGCATGTTATTAATGGTGTTGGAAGGAATAGGCAAGTAGCAGTACTGGGAAACCAGGTGTCTTGCGGTCTTTTATTTTTACATACATGCCCACCCCTTCTTTGTTCACCCACCCACAGGCTCTTGAGGTTTAAACCTGGCCTACAAGCATCCCTTTCGGTTCTCATCTCGAGTGCCTTTAACGGGGATTGTCAGACTTGTGATGAGCACTTCCACAGGCAAGGCTACCAGGCTGATCTGCTTGTGTAACCTTACTGACAGGGAGTTCAAACTCAGCGCGGTGTCACAGTCCTCACTAATGGCACTGCAGCCTTAGCTTGAATATGGGCAGACTACTGAGCAGCGGCAAGCAACCTGCAGGGTCTTTTCTTCTATCACAAGTGATTTTTTTTTCTTTTTTTTCTCGGGGAGAGACTGTTCTCATACGTTGCCAGCAGCAATACCCACACCCAGAGCATCACCCCCCTTTACAGTGATCACAGCGTGATTGCTCAATAGGCAGTTCCCTACCTCCTGGCATCTCTTCCCCTGATTTTGTGTAAATTGTGCACTCAGTTGTTTCTCCAGGTGAATATTTACGACGTAAGTAATTTCCTCTGTGGTTGTTACTCTGTGCCTTGAAGACACCGTTAAAAAACCATAGTAACAAAAAATGTCATGCTACTTTCGTGTAAATCACCTCTCTAACCTGATCCATGAAAGAAGAGCGAGTATGAGGATGCTGCTGATGCCATCTCCTTGCTCCTGGAGTGCCAGCGTGCTTTTCTTAGAAAAGATAATTGAAGTGCCGTTCCCCCTGGCTGAGTCTTGCCAGTGAATGAGGCAGTACCTTGGGAGTTGTGCTGTGGTCATCCTACAGCCTGTCTCATTCAGTGACAAGCACTTACGCTTAAGAAACTGAAGTCCCAGATTTAACAATGTGTTTAAATCTGAGTGTGGCCCAAGGAACAAGGGCTATAACCATAACCTCACCTATCTAATACCCCAGCAGTTTGGAGTAACCTGTGCTTTGGAACTGAAGGCTTTGCGAGGTGGTGATTGATACGAGATGGTTTGGAATAGGAGGTAACCCAACTGTTGCCATCAATTGCTCTCCCAAGCAATAAATCACTGAAAAAAAGAGTAACACTCACACCCCAAAGCAAACAAGAAAGATCGTGGTTGTCTGCTACAATGTAACATGAAGCAGCTAAGGGAAACAGTGCATCTTTCACAGAATCAGAGAATTAGTGAGGTTGGAAAAGACCATAGAGATCATCGAATCCAACCTGTCACCTGTTACCTGTTAGCTAACCTGTTACCGAACCTGTTGCCATCCTGCTACCAACACACCAGCCTACCAATAACACACTACCCTAATATCTAGATCATGCTACCAAGTACATCATCCAGCCTTTTCTTAAACACCTCTNTCACAGCGTGATTGCTCAATAGGCAGTTCCCTACCTCCTGGCATCTCTTCCCCTGATTTTGTGTAAATTGTGCACTCAGTTGTTTCTCCAGGTGAATATTTACGACGTAAGTAATTTCCTCTGTGGTTGTTACTCTGTGCCTTGAAGACACCGTTAAAAAACCATAGTAACAAAAAATGTCATGCTACTTTCGTGTAAATCACCTCTCTAACCTGATCCATGAAAGAAGAGCGAGTATGAGGATGCTGCTGATGCCATCTCCTTGCTCCTGGAGTGCCAGCGTGCTTTTCTTAGAAAAGATAATTGAAGTGCCGTTCCCCCTGGCTGAGTCTTGCCAGTGAATGAGGCAGTACCTTGGGAGTTGTGCTGTGGTCATCCTACAGCCTGTCTCATTCAGTGACAAGCACTTACGCTTAAGAAACTGAAGTCCCAGATTTAACAATGTGTTTAAATCTGAGTGTGGCCCAAGGAACAAGGGCTACAACTATAACCATAACCTCACCTGTCTAATACCCCAGCAGTTTGGAGTAACCTGTGCTTTGGAGCTGAAGGCTTTGCGAGGTGGTGATTGATACGAGATGGTTTGGAATAGGAGGTAACCCAACTGTTGCCATCAATTGCTCTCCCAAGCAATAAATCACTGAAAAAAAGAGTAACACTCACACCCCAAAGCAAACAGGAAAGATAGTGGTTGTCTGCTACAATATAACATGAAGCAGCTAAGGGAAACAGTGCATCTTTCACAGAATCAGAGAATTAGTGAGGTTGGAAAAGACCATAGAGATCATCGAATCCAACCTGTCACCTGTTACCTGTTAGCTAACCTGTTACCGAACCTGTTGCCATCCTGCTACCAACACACCAGCCTACCAATAACACACTACCCTAATATCTAGATCATGCTACCAAGTACATCATCCAGCCTTTTCTTAAACACCTCCGGGGACGGTGACTCCACCACCTCCTTGGGCAGCCCATTCCACTGAGAGATCACCCTCTCTGTGAAACAGTTCCTCCTAAAATCAAGTCTAAATCTCCCCTGACGCAGTTTAAGAAAAGCATTTTTTTCAAAAGCATTCAGTTCCCTGCATCAAGAAGTCCAGCTCAGGCTATTGAATGCATCTGTTGCTGTAACAGCTGATACAGTTATATGTAAGAGATTGTGCACAGTGTAACTTTCCAGGGTTGTTTTACTGTTGTTTCCTTCTGTGTGTTTTCCTAGACAATTTAGTCCTTTGTGCTAGGGACCTAATCCTGCAAGTTACTGAGCACCATGAAATCCCATTAAAGCCAGTATATTCAGCTCCTTGATGAATTGTAACTTTATTTGACACAGGTTGTGGTGGTGCTGTAGCAATAGAAATAAAGCTATTTTTAAAGGTTGCTGTGTTGTAAGCTTTTATAAAGCTGTACTCGCACAATGCATACTTTTTAAATCTGTACTTCTCCCTGCTAATCCCGGGGACTTACTTCTTTTCCCTTTGGTGTTCTTCCTTTGATTTTTTTTTCTTTTTCCTTAATAACGTTTTTTCTTTCATGGCTTCTCCTAGTTCCTTAGCTTTGCAACCCTTCTCCTACTTGGGTGGGTCTTTTTATGTCTTTGTTAGCTGGAAATTGTTTCCCAGCAGTGGTAACTATGGTACTCCTGAGGTCTCTGCCACTTGAAATGCTCATTCAGAACCATATTGGATAATTTCCTGGCCCATTTCCCTTCTGTTTTACTTTTTAAACAGGCGATAAGTTTGCAGCTAGGGCAGTTGATGCCAGCCTGAGGGAGGGCTGTATTCGCAGGCCAGTAACGCAGTAGGAGGGCTGAGCTGAGTGACCGTGATGCTGTGTGCTCACACTAATGCAGAGGGAAGCTACTACAGTCTTCCGATCTAGAGCAATCTTGAACACTTCTCGGGAAAGCTTGGATTTTTCTGCTTAGGAATCACTTAGCATAAGTGACTTGCACTGTTGTCATATGTTTCATTTCAATTTGTTTTTATAAGGATAGCAACTTAATTCAAAATTATCCTTCAGGAGTCATTTAGAGTCTTTGCCAGGCCTCCCTCTTTGACTGTGAAACCTAGGCAATAGAAACTGTTCTGCTGAACTGGCAAAGCCATTCTCCAGTGTCCAGTCCTTGGAAAACTGTCTTTTTAGGGGATCCTCTAGGAACAGCACTGCAGCTCTTTCTTGTAGTTCTAAGGTCCAGACCTTTGTATTGCAGATGCATGGCTGTGAATCTGTTTGTGTCATGGGCAACTTGGTGGTGGAAATGCATGGTAGCACTTCTGCACCTGAATGCTGGAGGGAGAAGATTACACTTCATCATACTTCTTCTGTGCTGGGTTTTTCCTCCTTTTTGCTCCCTGGTTAGGATTTAATGGCAAGTGAAGTGTGAGGTCAAGACTGTGCTGTTTATTTTGCTTTTCCGATAACTGAAAAATACAGCTTTGCCTCACTGCTGCCTGCCAGGGACCAAACTTAATGGTCAGTGTTTTAATTTAAGCGACACCAGCCGTTAGGCGAGTGGCATAAAGGGTACAGTCGATCAGCCCTTCCTTCCAGCGGTTTGTTGTGCATCCAAGGCTACCGACCCCTTGCTCGCAGACGGCACAAGGTTGGCCAGTGGCCAGAGGGGAGCAGCTGTGCCAGGAGACCTCAGGCTTAGCTGTGCACCCATGCCTGTTGCAGAAGCCTCGTGTTGTGGGAGAGGTGATGCTCTGTGGTGGTGTGGGGACTGTTGTGTGTTTTCTGAGAATAGGAAGGCTTGTCCGTGTGGCTCTGGGAAAGGCTGATGGCACTGCTTTAGGTTCAAGGCTGCATTCCAGAAAACACAAGCTTAAGGACTTTGGTCATACATCACAAACGGAGGCATCTGAAAGAACAGGCTATCAGAAAGCTTTTGTCTTTTAACCTGGCTGTGTTTCTGCGCTGAGAAGATGTCATGAGACTTGCCATGTGATGAGCGACATTGTGGGCCAGGAGCTCAAGATTGCGTATAGGAAGCTGTGAGGAGAAGCAGCAGGCTCCTTCCCTTAATGGGTTTCACAAAGGAGAGCTTTTTTGGTACTTGGTGATAATCACATTCTCTCTCCCGTGACAGGGAAGGAGGCTGCTCCCCTTTCAGCCTCTCCCACTCGTAAGCTGTTTATTCGTATTAAGTGATGAGGAGGCTGGATCAGCCATACTTCTCTGGCGTCCTTAGTTAACACAAAGCTCTGACAATTGTATCTCTGATTATTCTGTCACCATCTCTACCTTTTAAAAATATTTCTCTTTAATTGCTGCTTTGTCAGCTGTGTAATACTGTACTGGGATCCAAAGGTGTGTGTTAAATAAGGGATTTGAGGCTGCAGGGGATTGAGCTGATCATTATAAGTCTGAGAATGGGACCTGCGAAGCATGTTATCTGAGGCCTCTGTGGATAGTTAAATTAAATGAATGCTTTCGTGATAGGCAGAAGGAATCAGGAAAATGGAGCCAGGAAGCAATGCTGTGTAGCAATCCCAAGATGTCATGGGGCTGCCATCAGCCTTCCCCAATTGCTTGCACAGCAGAGGTGGTCTGTGAGGGAAGAGAGCTGCAGGAAAGGGGTGGAGAGTGACAAGGCAACAGTATGAACTGCAGCTCCTGCCAAAAAGTGGTGTTACAGCTGTTGTGCCTGCAAAAGACAGTTTGTTTTGAGCATCTCTTCTCTTCTTGTCTAGGCGACGGGTCGATTGATAGACATCAATATGGTGCTCTAGCGTATTGTTTGGGCCCATTGGATCTGTTGCTTACCTACAAATTGCACTCTCTGTCTTCTTGTGGGGAGCAGGTACAGCCCGTGGTTGTGAATCAGCATGCTGCTGGATGCCATGCAGAGTCAAATGGTAACTCTGGGGTTTGTAGACCACATTGCTTCTGTGGAAGACCCGGCAGAGAAGGCAAAGAGGACCAGTAGGTCAGGCTGCCTACGGGCAGAGATGCAGGAAGTCCTGCCCCAACAACATCAGGTTCCTGCCTTGTGTGCTCTAATAGTTATTTTTCCAAATACCTGTTAAAAGTCAAGTTCTGTTTTACTTTTGCTTGATCATTATCTGTGCTTTAGAAAGAAAAAATTGGTTTAGTGCCACCTCTGGTGAGGAGCAGCTTGAGCTGTAACCTTCCGGGCTCACTGGGGCTCGTACAGCCACAACGAGAGGGATGGCATTAGGCAATTGCAGCTCCAAGCAGCAGGGTGGACACACCCATAGATCTGCCTTTTGCTGGGCTTTGGGAGGTAAGTTTTCAATAAGAAGCAGGTGAGAAGGGAGGCAAATCTGGAAAAGGTCTGGTGCAGCAGAAGAGAATGGAGGTTTTCTGTGATCTCCTTCATAGACATCAGGTGCAGTCTGTGTGAGCCCAGGAGGAAGGGACCTAGCAAGGGGACACAAAAGATAATACATACAGTCGGCCCTCTTCCACTTTGCGCCCCCCATATTGCAGTTTCACATCTTAGCAGCATGATTTTTCAGTGATTAAGGAGGCCCGTTTCGGGACTGTGCATGCATGACCTGACATGCATGAATATTGAAATCAGACAGTCATGAATATTCAAATCAACCCCACACACCATGCCCCACGGGGCACAGGTGCACTGCTCTGCCCATGGTGAGCCGCACCGGCCCCGCTCTGCCCCTCCGCTCTGGGCTGCGCCAGCCCCTCACCCCTCGGCTTTGCTCGGGGCCACCCTGGCCCCCCCGCTCCCCTTGGCTCTGTTCCAGGCCGCCCCTGACCCCCCCCACTTCCGTGCCATTACTCCCTGCTCCCCGCAGGGCTGCCAGGACAGCAGTGTGGGTGGCTCCTCGCACCAGTGTCCCCGGCTGAGCAGAAAAGGGTTTTTTCCCGGCATGGGGTGGCTGCCAGCACCGGGAAGCACTGACAAACACAGCAAGGCAGTGCCAAAACAGCGCTGGAGCGCCGGTGGCGGGGGGAGGGGGGGCCATGCGAGGGTGCAGGGCACATTTGCATATTAATGAGCTGCCAATCAACACGGAAGGTGGGCTTCACGGGACACGAATAAGACCGCAGTACCATGGTATAGGAGACTTGACTGTAGTACTGCCCTGAGAGTATGAAGGTAGTCTCATTAGCCAAGGGCCAGTTGACTGCACAGAGACCTAATTTCATAGACTGCTTACATCAGGGCCAGTAGTATTTGCATTGTCTCACTGGTGGGAGGTTATGGCTACAGCTGATTCTTGTCTTGTTTTCCTGAAGCAGTATGAGCTTTCCCTTTGCAAATGAGGGGGAAGAATGGACAGTGTGGGAGTGTGGGACTGCTTTCTACACCAGTGCACTTTGCAGAGAAAGTGTTATTCCTGTGCGAGGTCTGGACTCCCCAGTGACTGCAAGGGATGTCATGGGTGGTAACACTTCCTACATCTATCTTCTGTTGCTAATGGCCACAGTTTCATCATGCACAGGCATGACCCCTATGGGGCAGTAAAAATCTAGTCTTCCGTCCCTCTAGCTGTCAGCGATGGGGTTGATTTTTTTTTTTTAATTTGCTTAATCATTGTTTTCTCCATGAATGTAGAGGATGCAGGCTTTCTCCACTCTAGTCCCTGTACACTTGGTGTGTGTCGTGCATATGTATGTTGTCTTGTTATCTCTCTCTTGCATCAGTAATTTAGAGCAGGGACAGGTTTGTATAGCACAGCTGTGTGAATTCAGGGGGAAAAAAATAGTGCTACCTGCCTTGTGTTTCCCATTCTCATTCTGCACTGCTCAGCCAAGGGTTTCTTCTGGCCAGAGTGGTGGAGTCTGATCGATGAAAATATGAGTTAATAAGATCACAGCAAAAGCCTTTCTCACCTTCTAGAGATCTTTCAGCCATGAGGGAAGGGTTTCAGGGGCATAGTTTCCTTTATCTGTACATAAAACTGTGAGACCTTGAGATAAATGAGCACAGAGCATTTTACTTCCATCATCTCTCCCCTTTTCTCTGTTATGAATTAGAAGTGGCAGCTGTGGTCAGGCTGAGAGATGAAAGGTTTTGTGCCTTGTGTGTGTAACCTGATTTCTGTCCCTGAGTTCATGATCTGTGCTCCTTTTTCCCTACTACAAAAGTAGATGTTATTTTTCTACTGTGTGTGGCTCCAGAGTATCCAGAGGAAAAATACAGTTGTTGGGACATGTCACCCCATGGCTGTTAGCTCTGCAGGGTAGCTCTTTGCTACTCATCACTTGATGATGAGTAGAGGGACTATTTGACAGTACTTCTCTTCTTCTCACTTCCCAGTAAATCAATTTGACTTGCCATTTTGAATTCTTAAAGTCTGAAACAATAAACAGCTCCTGCCTTGGACTTAATAGTGTGGAGAGCGAGCAGCTTGTCAATGTGGTGATGTAGAAGGCTACTGACAGAGAGATGGCTTCAGCTAGGCAGTCTGGAGGCAGCGCGATTGATTTGTCTTCGTCCCTGGTCTGTGAACCCTCTTGCTCACTAGAGCATTGAGACCTTCAGCTGAACAGCATGCTGGGTCTGCCCTTGCATGCTCCCCATGACTGCCTGGCCCATGGGGCTTTGCTCCTCACTTAGCCCGAGTGCTGGTGGTCCTGTGCCTAGGCTGTCTCCAGAAACAACTCTGTAGCTTCAAAAGGTGATGGCTGCAAACCTAGGATCTCCATAATTTATGCTCCCCACGCAAACAAACATGCATATGCCTTTCACACTCCCAGTGTATTAATAGTGACAGAGCAACATGTGTTTTCCACAAGAGCAAGGCACCTGTTGAGGTTGTTCAGGGTCACCAAGCACTGCAGTGATGCTTTACTCCTTTCTGCAGGCTCCAGCATGTGTTGAGAAGGGGGGGGGGGAGTTTTATTAGGAGTTTTATTAGTCCAAAAAGGTCTGTGGGTGGCAAACCATCCAGACATTGCAAGTTGTCTCACTAGAAGAAGGGCAAATCAAGGAGCTGGGTTCGTTACCTGTTTTAGTCTGAATCTGACATTTGTGATAAGGTAAATGGAAAGTCTCCTGGCAACTGAGGTCAGCATTCGTGCTATGGTGTGTATGGCACTCCCCTTTGAGATGCACTGATAAATACATCTTGTCCCCTGTAACTGCAAGTCTGAAGCACTGTTGTAGTCACTCTCACCCATTTCATAGTCTAGAAATGGATTTTAATTAAAGCTCTCCTGGTATCATTTAAAAATTACCAGATCCTCGGTCACTGGACAAACAGCTCGAGGGCACGAAGCCTGACCTTGTCTATGTCATGTGAAACAACATGAACCAAAATTTGCCTGATATGAAGAGGCACTGAAAACAACCCTTAGCTCAAGCAATTTACATGTCCTCCTTCAGTGGCATTTGGGCCTTATAGTATCCCTTGGGTCTCAGATGCTCTTACATGTAGGATTCACGTACATGATTTTTCATGGATTCCACTTTTGCAGAGCAGAGTCCAGGGCACCTAGAGAAACAGCAGTGGGTTGACCTTGCAGGAAAGGGGAACAATGTCCTGGCTGTCTAACCTAGGCACCTTAGAGAAGCAGTAGCTGTAAATTTGATGGCCATTTCTATCTGAAGCACAGCAACTCAAAAGGAGCCTCATACAGGATTCTTGGATGTGATCCAGCCTCTAAAGACCGGAGTAGTTTTAAGGAGCTGGATAGAAAAGGGAGAGCAGAATGTGCAGCCAACTCCTTCCCACAGGACAGCAATATTTGGAGCTCTATCTGTTTAGGTCAGGTAAGTTGTGAAGAGCCTGAGAGAAAGTTGTTTGATGTGCTCCACTTGCTAATGCAGTTTTGGAGAATTTTACACAGAAATTTATGGTGATCCTATTGGCAGTGCAATCAGCGGGATCATGGGCCGTGCAGGTGTCCACAGAGGGCAAGGCATGGCTAGTGGAGGATAGGGAACAGGCTGAAGGAATGGAAAATTTCTCCCGGATCTACAAATTTCCTGAGAGACTCGAGCTTTCACTTGTAATTAGGGGCTTCTGCTGAAGGGCTGAGACCTCACAGGTCCCTGAGTAGATCCTCCTAGCTTTTTGTTTGTTTGTTTTTCCTTGATTTTATTTTACTGTGAGGGACAAGGTTTGACCTACAGAAATTCCATCGATTAGAAGTGATCATCCAAGTCTTGCAGAAAATTTTGATGACAGTGTTTAGCAATTTATAAATGCAGGTTATCTTTTAGTTCTCCACAGGGCAGATTGTACAGATTAAAACTTGGCTGCTAAACAAAAGAAAAAGAAGCCAGGTAAAGCCAAGAGAAAGAATGAAGAAACCAGATTAAGAGAATTACATTCTTTGCCATTTCTATTCATACATCATTTAGAATGGACACAGAATATATCCTTTATATCCCAATATATCCCAAAATGTTCAGCCTGGAATAACTTTGAAAGAATAGCTGTGGGCACAATATATGCCCTGTATTCCTCATTGTAGTTTCTATTGTGGCAATCCCTGCTGGTGTTTTCTATTCCTGAGTTTTATCAATCTGAGCAAGTCTGTTCCTGAGGCTCTGCTGAAAGTCAAAAGGGTGAAAAAAAATGTTATGTCTACGGAAGTGTCAGAAGAATTTCCAGTGTGCTGTGGATCATTAATTTGGCTTCAAAGATGTGTTTTATTCTTTGGGATTTTTACAAAGCAGCTACATGGAGAATTTTTTGCCATTGGATAGGGCATGTTCCCCACAAAGTAGCCTTGTAAAGCATTTTCTCTGCTAACAGGATTGCAGACAAATAGTTTCTTGCCTTTATCCTTCTCTTTTATCTCTGTTCTCCCCAAGAATCCCTCTTAATTCTCTGGTTGCTCTTCGGGGTGACATAAGGACACTGACCCTGAAGTGGAAGATGAGAGAAACGCAGTGTTAAAACAAAATGAACCTGGAATGATTTGCCAGGACTGGGGAGATAACCCATGTGATTGGGGTAATTTCACAAACATCAGGGGTCAAGGTTTAGAAGTAAAATCTGTTGTTAACAAATCTGAAAGACAGCATTGCCTTGAAAGTACTGAGTCGATCAGAAACTGCTAAATTTTTCTACTGAGTGAATTTTTAGTGACATCATTACGAGAGAACAATATCAGAAAATGCTTTTCAGTTTTAGGAGTTTAAAATACCTCGTTTCCATGTTAAAGAATGACATAGAATGATGTGCAAAGGAACATTTCCTTTTTACACTAAGTGATGATTTTTAATGATGAATGAAACATAACTCTTCCTATTACTTTGTATGAAGGTGTTTTTGGGTTTTTTGTGGTTTGGTGGTGGTTCTGTTTTGTTGGGGTTTTTATGGGTTTTTTTGTTTTTCTCTGGATGGGTGATGCCAGTGCACTGAAAAGCTTGCGAGATCATTAAACAGAGTAGTAATGAAGGTACTGACTGTAATTCAGTGCTGATAACTGAAATATCAGCAGCTTCCAGCTGTCTGCACTCCGCCTTCATCCTTCCCCCTCAGCCCATTTTGCTGGTGTTTCAGAGGATACGTATCTTCTCCTCAACAGCACAGTTCTTAGCATGGCCTTTTAATGCAACCTGCTGCTAGTGCCAGTTTGCAGCATCTCTTGAAGAACTCAACACATTTGTTCCCATCTGTGAAATGAAAGCCATAAAAAAGAGTTCTCACTCTGCTGGGATGCAATGACATTACGTCATTAAAATTTGGAATAAGTTCCTTGTGATTTAAAGATACATTTCCATCTTGTTACCCTGTGAGCAAAGAGAGACTTGGAAACAGGATTTGAGAGTCCAGAGTCTAACCACTGAGTCATTCTTTCCAACGAGAAATTATTTCAAGTACAGGGATTAAATTAAAATGGACACATGGGAGATCAGATAAACATCAATAGCAAATATCAGCAAATAAAGCAAGAACTATCCCTTAGAGCTACGTAGGTTCTGTTAAGAATTTTGTTAATTTCTGCCCTTTCTCTGGAAAAGTTGGTTTTCTACAAGAACCCAATTTGCAGAACTGCATTGTATGAAGTGGTGATAAGGAAAAGAAATACGTATTTATTACATTTGTTTGTTCACTTAAAAAAAAACCAGTGGAAGTGTACTCTTTCCAACGAGTTTTCAGCCTGGATCAGCCACAATCTCGCTTGCTTCCCAGGAAATGGGTCTGTCACTTTGTTGCTGTAGTACAATGCAACATGAGTCTAACTTGGGCTCCGGCTTAAATAAAGTTGCTTGTTTGCACAAAGATCAGTTATCAGAGTCCATTGCATTGAACCTACTCCTTGTGCAAAAACAATGGTGGAGAAGCTTTATAACACTGTCTCAAAGGTACGTTCACAATCTCTGTCCATTTAAATGCAATTTGTGCCTCTACTCTCCCTCGGATCGCTGTGGCTTCGCACAGAGGGAGCCAGGTCTGGGGGCTCAGCGGCCCAGTTCAGCAGAGAATGCAAGCCTGCCTTTCCTGCAGTCACTAAATGTGGTTGCACTTTAAGCAGACTGGTTCCACATGGTTTTATGTTAATAGGCACTCAAGTGGATTTTTAGCTCTGGACCTAGAGAAATACTGGCTTTGATTGCTACTCAAATCAGTTAAAGTCACTTGGTCAGTTATTTTGTACACACAGATACGCAGAGACTGGATCTGTATTAGAAACACCATGTTTAGGCACGGGCAAATGTTTCTGCTAGGGAAAAAATCATAACTAGATAAGGAAAATATGTAAAAATTAAAATTCAGTGTTTATACTCTAAGGGCTACTATTTACTTTTATAGATTTGTTTATACAACTTTTGAGGACGGCTGTATTTATATCATATGAATCTACCCGACTCTGACAAACTCCCCTAGAAAAATTCCTCGGAGTTTTTCTTAGAGCTGTTAAAAAAAGAAATAATAATTTTTAAAAAGGACAGGATGGAGTGGTTTGAGAGGTGGTATGTCTGTGCAAAATTGTGTTTGCTTTTCCAGCAAAGCTTAAGTAGTGATAAATTATGCCAAATAAATGGAACAAATGTTTTGAACAATTTTAAAGATGCACAGAAGTTACTATTCCCTGCATGTGCTGTTAACACACAGACTTTCCCCCTTGTACAGTTGTTTCCCACACAGAAGTTTAAGTTCCTTTCTGTAAGATGCCATATTCCGTGCAGTTTTCTCTTGGACTGTGGGTTTTCATCTCTTATACAGTAATCCCTCTCTACTCTGTGCTTCACCTGTCATGGCTCCAGTACATCTCGGGTTTTGTTCCTGTGAGGATATTCTGTGACTCCCCCCTCTTTCACCCAACGTGGGGCTGGTGGGGGGAGTGGCGTCAGAACTGGCAAGTGCTGCTGGCTCAGGGGCCGCCCAGAGCTCGCTCACTTATAACAGTGGTGCTGCGCAGCTTAATAAATGTGGGGAAGCTTTATAACACTGTCTCGAAGGTATATGAACCAAGCTGCTGTGCAAGGCCCTCCTCCTCTGCTCGCTGCTCCTAGCTCCTGCTAACTGCTGCAGGCAGGAGCAGGCAGGAGCAAGCAGCAGCATGCAGCAGCTGGTTGTTTTCTCCTGCATATTTTTACTTGCTGCTGCTCCTTCTGCTCGGAGCTGAGGGGATTGGAAGGGGGCTGGCCGTAGTTACATATATATATATATATATAACTTACTACTTCACAGATTTCACTTACAGGGGCATGTTTCCCAACCTGAACCCCTGCAAGATTTGAGGGATTACTGTATTGTTCCTAGGGCCAACATATATGGCATCCTGAACATAAGATACAGAGATGTAGTTTGTGTGTAAAACTGTTACACTCTACTGGAAAACCATTTTAGTCATCTGGCAGGTGGTAATGTTTTTATGCTGTACCTAAAAAAGTTTTTTTCTAGGGGGAAAACCTCCCAAGGTATCAGCAGTCAGCTTCCATTTGCACAGCAATATTGGTGGCAGTAGCCAGATGCTATGTGGCAAAATCCTGAACCAGACAAATTTCACAGGGGTTTTACCTTTCCTTCCTCAGAATTTTATGTTTCCAAGTCCCACAAAGGGGAGTCTAGGAGCTTGCTTATGGGAGGTGATTGACTGCAACTACAGGTATCTACTGTGTCTGCCCTTAATGGCAAACCAGGGGTAACTGGAAAAAGAGTTTGAACTTGAGTCTGCATCTCACTTCTCACAAGTCTTATACATCCAGTAGCATAAGGCAAATGATTCCACGAAAAGGACAGACATGCAAAGAAGATTATAAGCAGGAATGAGTTCCTTTTGCTCCACAGGAGTTGTGTGTACATCATACACTTCACCCCCAGTATGTTCATACACGGATCTTAAGTGGTGCTGAGCACCTGCCACTCATATCAACAATGCAACTTGGCAGTTGCAAGTAGAAACTGCAGAGGACAGATGAAGTCTGGTTTTTTGTTGCTTTACACCATTTATAGTGCTTAATTGCATTATTATTATTATTGCTTTCATAGGTTTTGGCTTTCTCTGAGGTAGCAGGTGTTGCCCAGTGTCAGCAGCCTGGGAAGCCAGATGTGGTATCATTGTGGGAGTACTTTATGTAGTGACCAAGAATGTATTCACTTTGTTTTGCTAGAGGAGTTGTGCAGAACGGCTGCCAGGTCATATCACCAAGTGCTTATGGTCTGAATGGACAGAACAATGAAAGGAAGTCAAACTTGATATAGCATAAAGTTGCAGGGAAAATATGCTGGGTTCATAAACTCGTAGCCTAGTGTCTCCTTCCATGTTCAAATAAAGCTTTTTATAGAATCAGTAAAAAAGCTGTTTGTCGCAGTAATTCTTCATTTAAAATGAGAAAATGGAAATAGATACATGACAGGTACTAACGATTTTTTCTTCATTGCAGACATTCATATTCCTGCATCCATTTCTGCATCTCTTTGTGTTTTAAAATTTAGGCATAAAAAGGGTAGTTAATGCTACTGCCTCTTGATTGCAGCAAGTATTTAATCATGTTTCTGCTGTTGCTAAAGAACTGAATTCATCTTTGCAAAGATGTTTGGGGGGAAAAAAGTGGTTGGTCAATGGTATGTTGTCAGGACATGTTTAAACAGTAACTACAGTGAGATCATGATGATCTGAACAGAAATATCCTTGGGAACCAAATATACTGTATAACATAAAATGTAGGTAGAATTGGCAGGAAAAGATAGAATTGGCTGAATGGAATTGTATTGTTTCTAAGCTGATTCTCTCCTAACTCATGAGAGAGAGGGAAGCATACATGTGAGTGCATTGTGCAGTGCCAGCTGTGGCAAGAGGACTTCATTAAAGCCTCGAGTGCCAGGGGAAGGCCAGTGCAAGATCTTTTTTTCTAGTTCAGACTTTAATCTCAGCTGCCCTGGAGGAAGACGCATCTCTGGGAGTGAACAGTGAGACTTCTGCGTCTCCCACACAGTCAGGCTTAGTGAAGACCTAGAGAGCTTTTAATGTAAAAGAATTAATGACCTTTTACCCTAAGAGTCTCTTTTGAAACAGTCTTATGGTGGATGTGTTCAGCCCATTAAAATGACGGTGGGTGGGAGTATGGCTTTTTTTTTCCTACATTAATTTGATGAGGAAGTTTGTGGTGGGATATGTGTTACATCTGTAGAAGGTAACTGTAATTTCTAATCATAATGGTTTACCCTTCCCGTTCCTAGTGGCACACATCCAGGGTCTGATGGCTGGGAAACACAGCTGTAGCCAAGAACTCCTCTTCAGCACGTTGGACAGGCTGGCTGTTTGCTCTGCTCTCTGTTTCTCGAAACTGGTTACGTGAGTGACTAGTGTGTGTAATGCAGTGACAAAAGTGAGGATGATGGTGGAGCTGGCAGGATGCTGAGTATCGGTGTTGCTTAGTAATACAAAATTGTTTCCAACTAGAGCAGAGAGCTAGGTTAACATCCTGGTGCTGTGTTCTGGTCACTCAGGCTTCAGGCCCTGGGCAGGAAGGCCAGCTCCAGCTGGAGGTCATTGTACTTGGCTGCAGTTAAATCTTTGGGATGTTAAAAGCAGTCCTGGAAAGCACTGGGGTAACATCTGGTCAACAGGAGAAGATGCAAATTGCAAAGACTGATTGGACTGGCTTGGGCCTCCTCTAGCTTCCAGACGCAGGAGTGCATCTGAGTGTGAGGTCGCTGCATGCTTATCAGCATCCACCACTTGTACGGAAAGAAAGAAGCAAGAAGTAATTCAATTTGCATCTGAGCCCTGCATGTGGCCTGCGCAACTTTGTCATCTCCCCTCTTCCCAGTTCCTGCACAGCCTCCACTTTTCCTACCTACCGGGGAGACGCCCAGTCTTCATTTTGTTTGGCAAAATGTTAGGCCGCCTCGGGAAGTGGAGCACATCTAAGAAAAACCAAATTGCACACACTATCTCCAGCAGTCTTTTTCTGACTGCCTCCCTGGCACAACGGAGGGTCACTGATGGGGTGTGGACAGAGCCACAGGTACTGTCAGCTGGTGACAAAACCGCCCTCAGCCCTGGAGGCCAGGGGTGATGCTAGGGAAAAAGTGCTCCAGTTTCATGGCGCGTAGATGGTGGGGCTGTGAGCAAAGACCATCGGCTCCATCTCGCCAGCTGGATCTCTCAGCAGTTTTTGCAGGAAGTGTGAAGGGAACACATTTTATGGGAGATATTTATCATTACCCTGTACTGCTTATATATAGCCTGTGTAGCATGTTAGAGCTTGTTAGGCTTTTATCTTCTCATGTTGGAGGGTGATGTATTAATCTGTGAGTGTTGGAGCCTCAAGTGAATTACAGAAAGTCATCCCCAGTGAGTAAAGACAAAGGATATTTGGAAATTAACCCATTACGCAGTCTCTTCCAATAAAGTGCTTACTGAAATATTAAATTGTAAATGAAGATGCTTCATGTCTCATTTAAAAGTTAGGAAGACACCTATTTTTAATTCCACTACTGGTTTTCTTTTTTTTTTTTTTTCCCTTTTGGAGGTTTCATTTCTCCAGAAAGGTTTGGGGCTGACAGCAACAGAGGACGAAGTCTCCATTAATCCACTGAGCCGACACAGCAGCTACAATGCAAGCTGCTCTGTGCTGTTAATGTGCTGCAGCCTTTGCTGAGAAAAGGGGCAGTCCAGAGGGATGTAGTGTTAGCTTACACTTTGCTGCATCCAGCCTCCACAAAAAAGGGGTTTTTCAGCTCATTGTCGACCTGCACCTGCATTAATTTAACTGTGTTTAACTATTGGTTCAGCTGGATTTAAGGTGGCCTGCTGGGCAGCACAGACCCACTACAAATAAAGTTTTCAGCCAGTGTGGATCCTCCAGACTCAGCATGATCCAGGATGCGCCTTGAAGATGAGCCTTGCTCAGATATTTTAAAAATGAGCCGTAATACTGAGGTGCACATTCAGCTAACAGTGTTACTGGGAGCTTGGCAGACCTTGTGGTCCCTATGTTTGCCGGTTCACGCCGAAGTACTGGGGGTTGCACAGGGGTAAAAATACCCCTGTTATTGCAAGGCAAGTCATTCTAGTCTTAAAGCAATATAAAATGCATGCAACTTTCATACAGTCAGCGTTGATGAAATTGCTTTGGAGTAAATATTCCTGTATAAATATCCTCATTCCAGGCTAGGATCCATTTGAAAACTAACAAATAGCCAGAGATTAAATGTTTTCGAGAGTTTCCATCTCCAGTACAGCCATTGCTGTGGTGATGGGTTTTATTTTATGGATGTGGAACTGGACCAAGCCTAACAACATCAGCTCACTTCAGAGAGGTCCCCAGCAGGAATGACTTTCACTTCCAACCTGAGCTTGCTCAAAACTGAGGACTTAGAGGGCAGAACCTCTTATTCCCATTATCAATTGGCATCAGAGCCGATTTCTCATTTTCTTTTAGTGCTAGCAACTTTATGATAACAGAGAATTATTAAACCCATATAATATTAAATATTATGGGAATTAGATAATAACTTATAACTGCAATTTTAAAGACTGTAGTTCTTCACTGGATTTTTTTTTTTCTGATGGCACGGAACAGGCTTTATCTTACATGTTTTCCAGGCACTGCCACTGCATGAAAGTAGCCTGTGCTCGTGGAGGGAGTTTATTTCTGCTCATTTCATTGTGATTTGGCTTATTAATAAATTCCTAGATTAAGGAAGGCCTGACCTTGTTCCCATTGCCATGAACAAATCCTAGCAGTAAAGGAGCAAAACTTTAGGTCATTACTATCAAAAAGTGTTCTATTAGTTTTATAGACCAGAACAATCTGACCAGAACAATCCTGATTGTGTTATACCTCCTCTACTTCCAATACCTCCAGGCCACATTCTTCAGGTAGGTAATGAAGAAAACAGAGAGGTTGTATTTACATCAGCTCTTATCTTTAAGGATTATCATCTTTACCATTAAATCCTAAACCAGTGGCAATTTACATGAGTATTTAACATGGTTTAACTCCTGTTCAAGATCAGTAGTTTCAATTTTTACAGAAATTTTGTACTCACCTGGAAGTGAGTACAAGTAGTGTTAAATAGAGTACACACGGTGTGAAAGAATTCACACTCTTTCCTTTGAATTCTTTTCAATGAACATGAACTGGATAAACCCCCCTTGCAAGGGTACAAGGAAGCCATCTCAGGAAGGCTGCTTCACCTCTGGCTTATGGTGTTAAAACAGGAGCGATGCAACAACAATCCAGCCTTAAGAACATGTTGAAGATATGAATTAATGTCTCTATGAGCCTGCCAACCTTCTTAGTGCTTTTTCCTTAGGTTTGAAGTTGGGAGGTGGGAACAGACAGGACAGAGAAAAGCCTTTTTATAGAGAGTGACACAATAAATACTTCTTAGCAATTGTATACAATTTTAATGACATACTATACTAGTGCAGTTCTGTTCTGGGCATCAGTGAGAAGGGATGTAAGTCACAGCACTTTTTTTGGCTTTTAGTAATTTTTTCCTGGAGTCAGAAATGAGTGAACGCTCAGTCTCTTCTGACTCAGTCTCATGCTGGTAGTGATAGTGGCGTTTTAACTGATACTGAAGCAAGGACAGAAAGTAACATTTAAGTGCAAGCAAGAATGACAGAAATGCTAAGATAGGAAGAATAAAGAAGAAAAATGCTAAAACAGTAGTTGAGAAAAGAACAGAGTGTGGGGAGAAATAATTTTACACCAAACTGCGCAAAGAATACTCGACCCTGGACTGAAAATCGGGAAAGATGCTATTTCTTGTCAAACCAGCTTGATTTTCAGTCTAAGGTGCTGAGTCCTGTTCAATATCTTTATTGATGATCTGGACGAAGGGATGGAGTCTATTATTAGCAAGTTTGCGGATGACACCAAGCTGGGGACAAATGTAGATCTGGAGGAAGGTAGGAGGGCTTTGCAGAGAGACCTTNCCACAGAGAGGGTGATCTCTCAGTGGAATGGGCTGCCCAAGGAGGTGGTGGAGTCACCGTCCCTAGAGGTCTTTAAGAAAAGGCTGGATGATGTACTTGGTGGCATGACCTAGATATTAGGGTAGTGTGTTATAGGTAGGATGGTGTGTTGGTAGCAGGATGGCAACAGGTTAGGTAACAGGTTTGGCTAGATTAGGTAATAGGTGATAGGTTGGACTTGATGATCTCTAAGGTCTTTTCCAACCTTACTGATTCTGTGATTCTGTGATTCTGTGAGTGACAATTTTCCTCTAGTCTGATCCTGTGTCTCTTAATTAACCGGGGTTGTCATCCACATCTTTGAGATTTTGATGTGAGCGGGAGCTCATCTCCATTGATTTGCTCAACCCTCTGCCTGCAGAAAGCAGCAGCTGCTGCTGGTGATCCCGGGGCTGATTTGTCAGTGTTCCACTGGAAATATTTGCTTAAATGAAGTAAGCTATGCGAGGAGGCACCTAGTCTAATTGGAGCATTAGGTCTGTGCAGTAGGTAGTATGCAAGTGGGTTTTTGCTGGTTTTCTGTCAGCTGGTAATTTATCTCTGACACAGGGTTTTTGGTGGATGTAAGTAGTGCAACTGCATGGAAGAGCCATTACATGCTGGTACAGTGTGGGTGGGCATGATGTGACTTACAGTGTTTCCAGACTGCTTTGTTCCCCTTGGGCTCTCACATTGTGCACTTTGAGTAGCAGCTACTCAAAGTCAGCGGGGGTCCTGGGCAAGGTCTTGACCTGAGTGATACTACAAATGACTCAGGTATGTTACCCCCACCTTTGCAGCTCCTCACTGGAGTGATTTCAGCACAGTTGTGTTGAGTGGCGACAGAAAGCGTTGCTGTCAAAATCACCTGCTAAAATCTTTAATTTTTGAGGGTCTTCCAACACTTTCATTAGATAGATGTAGCAAACATATTCCCAGCCTTGTCTGCAGCCCTCAGGTGAACTGAAATTGTAGAAGGTTTCACTGATGGAGCTGTAGCCATGCAGCCCGTGGGAGGTTATTATCTCACACGATTATAAGATTATGATTTAGAGATTATCATAAGCCCATTCTGTAGTGCTCCTTGTGGTAGCCATGCAGGCAGCTTTCAGCAGCAGCTCAGGCACCATAAGAGACATCTCCTCTCTCTTTCCTTCCCCACTGAATGGGATGAACCAGCAACTCTAGCTTCTGCTGGGATCCTGCAGCCCCTTCAGCCCCAATGCACCAGACAGAGCAGCAGTTCCCTTCCCTCTCTTTCTCCTTTTCCCTCATTAAACCAGTGTGGTAGCTGTCACCTCAACCCAACATCAGTGAAGATACTGTGATGTTTGGCAGCAATTAGAACTGAAAGGAAAGATTTTGCAGACAGAATTGGACCTTAAGGTGGTGAGTTGAGTGAGGCCATCAAAAAAGAAGAAATACTCTCTTTCCAGTAGCTTATGATTTTTGCCAGGCAAGAGCAATGATGTGACTTTTCATTAATATGTGTAATCAACCTGGCAGTGTTTTAAAATGCTTAGGTAGGTCTTGGCCCAGCTAGGAAAAATCCAAATCTAGTTAGAAATCAGGGCTAAGAGGAAATTATGTTTCTGCCCATAAAAATTTCCAAGGTCTCAAAAAAAGTTTCATGCTGTAACAGGAAGAAAATAAAAACACCTGAGATACAGTGAAAATCAGGTAATAGATAAAAATGTTTCACAAAACTGTGCAGCAAAGCCCGTAGTTCTGTATTCCAGCTCGAGGATGGTTTCATTTCAAACAGAATTTCTCTTGTAGTTACAGCATTTTTAACTGCACCTTCGTTAAATGTCTAAAACGTTTTATTTTGGGCCCAAAAAATAGGTTTTAATTTTTAAAATATTACTGTGAAAATACTTACAAAGAAGTTCCAGCAGTTTTCCCCAATGTATTCAGACATTTTTGCCTCCAACAGATTCAGGTTTCAGAACAACTGTTTCCTAATGTAGTTTTTCCTGGAAGTATTCATGACATTTCGGTTAGACACCTTTACTTCTTATTTAATTTTAGCCCAAGGGCAACAGTGACTGTGCACCTTACTTCAGTTTGAGGTTCACTAACTTTATAGCAGTGCTGTCAAGGTTTTGCTTCCTTGGGAGCTGAATAAATTCTGACCGATTACATTGTTGTTTTAGTCATCCTGGTTGTATGATCTCATGATTATTCCGTATTTTTCTAACGTGTCCATAGTACCGAAGTACACAGATGATTATGTATCATCCATTGCAGCAGTTACTTCATGTTTCTAAGAAAATGTAACGTTAATTGAAAAACATGAGAATGAAAGGCAGAGGAAACAGCGTTTTATTTTATGTTTACCATAAGGAGTCGTCAAATCACTAACCACATATGCAAAAGAAACCAAACCAGATTAACAGATGTAAAATCATACATTCAGGAGAAAAACTCAGAGTAGGCACAGTGAGAGAGAGAGTGGTAAACAGATCAGATGCTGGGGAATCACGTGGTCCAGAAGTGAGCATGAATAATACTGCTGTAGGAATGGTGACGGTGGGTAATGCTGTTGCAGCTGCAGGGGAAGCTGTGGAGTGGTGGGATGCATCACGCCAATCACACAGCTATTGCTTCTGAAGTTCACAAGTCAGACACAGGGTGCCTCTGTGCGCAGACCTGACCGACTGTTGGTGTTCCCTGTTTGTCCTGGTGGACAGTCATGGTGAGATGAGGCACCTCTCACTCAGGTGCAAGGGACTCCCCCAGGAGTTTCCTTCTCCCAGGAAAGTTTCCAAGTTTCCCTGTTGCGTTCTGCTTTGCAACGGGAGGATCTGAGCCTATTTTAACTATTTTCTTCTCTGGGAGAACAGCACTTAAGTGCTGGCTTGAAGAGGAACAAAGAAAGATTTCAAGAACTCAGATCCTAGACTGAATCTCTTTTCTTTCCCCTAATGTAGTTGTGTACTTCTGAAAGGTCCTTAGCTGACTTGGAAACTGAAATCCTGTCATTAGCAGTGTATCCTTGGTTAGAGAACAAGCTTTCACACTACATCTTGCCTTAGCCCCGGTCTGAGGGGAAGCGCTTCAAAGCCGGGTAGGTAGTACCCACTGCAAGTCATTGGCAAGTTGCGATGGGGCATGTGTGCGTTGTGGCAAAGGGGTTAACACAGTTTTGCTGGGTGCTGTGCAAGAGGCTGCTGTAGTTGGTTGGAGAGCTTTGCCAATTGAGGACACACAGTCCTGAGCTGTATTTGCTGGTGTGGGTCCAAGAAGTGCCAATAAAATCTGAAGCTGCACTGCCATTTATTTGTGTATGAAAGGAGCTGTACAGCAAGATGTACCAACCATGTATAATGTGATATAATGAATTTAAAAGGTCAGCATTACACTGGTGTTTAAAATAAAATGCCAGAAAGATGAATTTCTGTGCTTAGAAAGTTGTGAAATCTCCTTTTGTAGCTGAGTTGCAATATAGTAGATTTTAAATGAATCACTAATGTTTAAGTGCCTTTGCAACCAAGTGGGTATGCCTAAAGCCACCAGCTTTGATGAACAAGGGAATCAACATTTCTCTTTCAGGCTTTGTTTGTATAAACAGGCATATGTTTGAATATGCTGAAGTGTGAGGTATGTGAGCAGAGAAACAGCAGAAGTGAGTGGAATTCTCTAAGAAATGCCACTAATACATTGGACTGCAGTTCAGCATTTTGTTATAGGCATCATTTGTATTTTTGCTGTCAACACAAGGAGGATGAATGGAGCTACATTAAATGAAATGTACACTTCAAATTTTTCAGTGTGCTTGAGACATGATTCTGTTTCTCCAGCAAAAAAAGATGGGTTTTGTCTGCCGTTTCAGGGATTAGGTAAATCCCCATGAGTGATGACAACAGACAGAACTGGGGCTTGCAGAAATACAGAATGGAAAATATATTTGACACTTGTGAGAAGTGAATTCTGAGCTGGTAGTGTGGTTAGACATGCAAGCCTCATTTCACAGTGCTGAAATATTGCTTTCTCATTCTCCCATCTTGAATCATCAAACCCCACATTCTTCTAATGATTCTTTCAGAGAGAGAAGTAAAATTATTCTTATAAAGAACCAGAATTGCTCAAACCACATCCCTTTTATTTAACTAACTTTTTATTTAACTCAAACTTCTGCCCAAGTTTAGATCGTTTGAGATAAAATTCTCAAAGTGTTCCCAGGCTGGTTTTCTGCTCCTGTTCTTCTGTGTTCCTGACCTTCTTCTGATAACCCTGCTTTAAAACTCGCATAGCTACTCCTGACATCAGAAATCAAATCTTGCTGGGTACTCCATGTATGGAATGATGTATGGAGGAGAGGCTCAGGAGGAGGAACTTCAGGGTGGTTCTTTGCCCTGGTGGCAGGAAAGTGGCCTGCTGCCATGAAGAAGATTGAGCAGCTGTTCAGGAGAGGGGAAGTTAGGCATGGGCAGAGGAGGAGGGGTTTGCCTTGTGTCTCGAATAGAGTACGTAGTTATGTCAGCGATGCAAGGGAAGAGAGGTAAAGCAGAAAGGAAGAGCCTTCAAGCTTTGGACCCCATTTAGAGAAGGGTCAGTGATGGGGACAAAAGTGATGAAAGAGGCACAGTGTTTAAGTGTTTGTATAATTGAAAGGCCCTTATTTAGGACTGAACTTCCACTCAAGACGGCTGACTTCAGTGTAGAGTATTTTGAGACTGCTTGGCTGATGTCGTACATACTTTGGAGTACAGAAGGCCGAGGACTAAGAAACATGTCACCTTCAGACACCTTTACATCTCTCTTTTTTCGAATTCTGTTAATGCAGTAAAAGCATCTTGAGTAGTTTTTGTTTCCTTAGCAAATCCTATGTGCTGTCATGTGGCAAATAAGCAATGTTCAGCCCTACTTCACTGTTCATTCACTGATGAGCTGTAATGTGTAACTTTAGCTTGCAGCCCTTAAATGGGCCAACACCTGATTCCCCAGACGCTGTGTCACTGCTTGTCTGCTAGTTACTTGGGTGCTTTTCAGTACCATTCACCTACACAGAACCTCAGGAGGGAATTCAGGAGTTAACTGTGTGCTTCCGTGGTATGGTCAGAGCAAGAACTGGGATCAGAGTAACTGGTGTTGGTCTTTTAAACGGTTAGGGTCTTTTAAATGTTTTTCAACTGCAGACCGTTACTAAGTGTTGGCCTTACATTAATAACCTTTTTTGAAAGTCTCTCTCTGATTTGTATCATGGGTTTTGGCAGTGGCCAAAGAAGATTTCAGGGTTTGGGTTTTTTTTTGTCTGAAGAGAAGTAGTGACTTGCAGGCTATTTAGCGAAGAGGCAGTTGAAGTTCCTACAGAAAATATTTGTGTTCTCCATGATAAGAGAAGATGAAGAGTTACAAGATCTGATTTGCATCACTGGAGAAAGGTGGAAAGTGTGGGTGCTCTTGTGGCAAGTCAGCCAGGTCTTTGTCTGAGGATTTGTACCAGAATGTATCATTTTCATTATATAACCATAAGCACTATATTGAAAAAACTCTGAAGTGCTTTGTATTTCCATGTTACTTTTATGGACTTGCTCTGAGTAACCTGCCATCTGGTATTTTTTTCACGCAGGGCAGAATGAGGTAAGGGTGGAGAGATGCTGACTGCTTCCATGCTGTTGCTCAGCTACCACTGTGGGAAATGTAACACTTCTCCCCTTTTCCTTAATGCCCAGACTGGCTCACTGCATGAAACTCTTCACAGTAAAATCAGAGCTGACTCTCAAGGCCTGCTTTTTAGAACAGTCATCAAGCAGCTTTCTTGTAGCATGCTGGAAAAAAATGCAGTGAAAGTCATTCTGATGACAGCTAGAGGGAAGTAATAATGTTTTTTGCAAACTTACATGTAAAGACTAAGAAAAACAAATGCAATAACTGTGCAAGGGAGGGGACTCTATCTGATGCTTGAGCAGCCTGTAGGAGGTCTTATGTTTATGGATATGGGGGTCAAACGGAGATTTCCATTACCAATTGCTTTTAACACTGGTTATGTGGTGCTTCCCATCTTTTTTTCCATTCTCTTTTCTTTTTCTGAGCTCTTTCTGTTCTGCTCTGGTCCCTTCTGTCTGGATTAAGCTGTGCAATGCATGTAGTATGTGCAGAAGAAAGGGTAGCAACCTTGCAGCAAAATGAGTTGAGTTTGTTCTGCCACAATTCCTTTTTCCCCCCCCTCTTAAATAATCTAATCAATTAATTAGTCATTGCTCTGGGGAAGTTTTCTACTCTGCTGCTTGCTGTCTGCACTGATTTACAGGGCTGCTCTCGATTTCAAAGTCTCCAGCTCCCATGTCTGACCTCACCACAGCTCCCGAAAACTCTTTGTGAACTTTTGGGGAGGCTGTAGCAAAGAGGCGCTTGTGCCTCGGCTGCATGCAAAACTAAAGCCCCTCTCAAAGCTCGAGATTACCCTTTTTCTTCCAGCCCCCAGTGAGTGATGTGAGCATGCTCTGTGCATGCATGGCACTGGCTATTTGCCAGGGTTAGTGTAGGGTTTTTTGGTTTTTTTTTGAATGAGTGAGTGAATGAATGAATGAATACCTGATTAAGTTAATGAAGCTGAGCCAATGGTGGGAGGCAGCGACTTGGCTGCTGCCTGCTCTAAGAGATCTGGCAGCACGTTAGACTTGCATAACGCTTTATAGCTCCATGCTGTGCTCCATATGAGCCACAGGAGAGGGCTGCAATAATTACTCGTCTTTTCGATTGAAACCAGCTGCAGGTAGCTAGTCATCCTTTTGTCCTTTTCACTGGTGTTGGGGAGTCACTTGTCTTGCGCTGTGGATTTCCAGTGGCAGATGGGTAAGATGCTCTCACAGAAGTGATCGCAGCGGTGAGAAAGCATGTTTGTGGCTCAGTGGCTTTTACAGAAGGTCCATTAAGATCTCCAAGTTGTGATTCACTGGACCCACAGGTTCAATGCAGGAATGTTTTTAGCTCCTGAGTTCAAAACTCCTACATAAATAACCTCGATGGAAACTGTGTGATTTTTTTGTTTTCTTTTTCTTTCTTCTCTTGGTTGGGAGAAAGGGAGTAAAAGATTTTCTTGTATCTGTTTTTCGTAAGGAAAGTAATTTTTAAATCCTCAGAGCTCTTTTTGATTGTTGTTTCAAGCGAGTTCTTTCTGGCAGTCTTGGATGGTACATACCTTTGTTTCTTGCATACTTAAATTAAGAGTATTGGCACTGCCTGTTAGCACACCGCCTTCATTTGTCAACGTTCCCTGCTTGAAAGAACGATGATGCTTTGCATTCTTAGTTGGAATGGGTGGTTTTTTAATTGCAACTGGAGGCTGTGACTGTGGAGCCTGCTATGTGATTATAATCCTGCATTATTTAATTTTCTTTTGATTGTTTTTTGTGTTGCCTAGTCAGACAGAACAGTGGGGTCAATCTCACCCTCACTGTGCTGGCCTCAGTCAACTGACACTGGTGATGGATTTGGGCTGTATGCCCATTTTACCTGCCTGCCATGCTCTCCATTAAACAGGAGGGAGCCTCCCTACAACACTGAGTCAGGAAGAGTAATTAGTCACTTGGTTTTGTGAGCTGCGGGGCCAGGGCAAGCATTTCATAGGGAGAAGGAGTACAGAAGAGATGATCTGGCTTTTTCTTGCCCATATATATTCATACATGCCCTGACCCATACAACGTTGCCTGTGTTGAGATTGTCAGTTTGAGGGTCTGTGCAGGCTGAGTGGGCAGTGCTGCAGGGCACACCCAAACACAGCTGACACCGAAGGAAGAAGAAAAAAGTTTAAGAATTAGAGAAAAAAGGTGACTACGGGGGACATGGAACTTTCTCTCAGCCCTCTGCAGTGCTGGGGGAATGTGCTGAATTCCTTGGGACCAGGATTAGCTGCTGACGTTTGGGTTTTGTGAGTGGTGATGGTCAGTGATCCTGATTTGGGAGGGCACTGAGTGTGTGCTGGGACTATGAGCAATGGCTTGTGCAGAATTGCTTCAAGCTAAAACTTTGCTGAATGAAGTCTGAGAGAAGGCAAGGTGTTGGAATCCATTTCAAGGGGAATTTAACGTCAGTTCACATTTCACACTTTACAGATGGACTAATTGTAGGCTAATTTGCTAACATGTGGAATCTACCAGAGAAATCTGCGGGGAAGGACGTTGGAGGAAAGCCACTGAGCATGTAGCTGACCTTTCCAAATCTGCCCCTAAAGCCATGCTCTCACACCATCCCCTTATCAGCCAGGCTTAGAGGCACACTCCTCCCCGTGAGCGCCTGTGCTTATCTGTAAAATGGCTGTTCCGGGTTGGCTGCTGCTTGCTGGTGTTGCTGGCTGGATCTTCAAAAGGGTGAAACACCCCCGGTTTCTATAATTTTTCCGGGGGGTCCTATTCATGTCTTCTGGCAGCGAAGCCAGGCGTCTATCCAATTTGTTTTGCAGAAGGAGAGAATGTTAGCGAGCATTTTCAGACACATGGAAGGAGACCTGTGTGACATATCTGCAGTACGAATGTGTTCATACAGGCATGACAGTTTCTGTCACAAGTTAAAATGAGTGACGAGTGGGTGTTGCTACGTTCATAGTCACTCGTGTGAAATTTTCAATGGGAAACTGTGTAGGCAGCTCCCATTGTAGCCAGGAACATTTTTGATAAATGAAAAACATCAACAAAGTAATTTTGGTATTAGACTTGTTTATAAATGAACTCTATGCACTCATTTAGGCTACAGAAGCACCTCTGGGGGATGGGTGGAAGAGTAAAGCATGTAACTGGGCACTGTCAGACGAGCTGGTTTTGTCAACCTGATGTCCTGCTCTGGCAGTGGTCAGTGGACTGCAGGAGATAAAAGATCAGATGCTGCACTGACCACTTGTGAGGCAGCATAGGTGGGATCCACCTTTCTATCCTGGCATCAGGGAGGTTGAAGGAGCACTTTAATATGTATGTGTTTGTTCCATGGCTTCTGTGCTGCCACTGCAGACTCCGGATATGCTGACTTCCCAAGTGCCTTGGATTGGTGGTTCTCATGCTCCTGACACATCTGCCTCCGAGAATTTGGGAGCAGGGCTTTGGAGGGGTTTGGCAGGCATCTGTCAGGTTGTAAAAGCTTCAGTGCAGCACAGCAATAAATCACCAGGCTGCTGGAAAGTACTCCAGCGTCACGGCTGGATCAGCTCTGCGCCTTGGACTATACAACTTGCAGAAACCCCAGGCCTAAGCAGGTCCTCTTTGTGGCTGCAGGTAGAGGGGCTTCTCATAAGGTCAGCTGAGGCGCACTTTCTGCTCTGCAACTGAGAGAGAAAGCTGTGCATCAAGTTGTGCATATGGCTTTGCCCCAGGGCTCAGACCCTTACTTAGCAGTTACATCCTTCCGCTTCCTCCACAGAGGCAGAAGGCTCAGGAGTCCAGCGGTGCACCCTCAAAAAAACTTCACTGTAATCAGCATTGGCAGCTCTTGCATTTTTATCATTAGTCTGTAGATATCTGTAGATATCTGTAGATATCTGACAAAACTCTGGTTCCTGGTGTCAAATCACGAGAAGGGAAATTCTACTTTTAGCTAAACTGGTAAGTTTCTGACCTTGTGGGCTGCTAGGAAAGGCTAAAGACCTCAAGCCTGAAAGGCCTCATGCAGCAGAAGGGCAAGTTAAAAGAAGCAATAATAAAAACCCCTTTGCCTTTATAATTTTAATAAATCTTATGTTTGTAAACAAGTATTGTGTGTTTCAGAGGCAAGAAGAAAGGTCTGACTTGTGATGTTTGAGCACCCAGGTTTGGCACTGCAAGGCAGGGGGCTTCTGTGCCAGAGAGTGAGGATGCTGCCCATGGGGTGGACTGGGAGGGTAGCAGGACAGCCAACATGCCCAGCCCTCCGATGCCAGCCCTGCCGTGTGGTCAGATTCTGGCTCTCGGAGGAAACGCCTCCTTGCCTGCCTGGCATATTGTACTGCACTCTGGTACAGGCTTACATGTAGCTGCACCACTGTATGCACAGAAAGGCTTGATGCACATCCAGAGCATGGCATGACTTCTACAGGTGCTGAAAATATGGGCATCCATCCTGTTGCAGAATGAGGCGGTGGCATCCAGGTGAACTGATGGCAGAAACTTGCGAACTTCTAAAAGTTAATTCCAACTCTTCATTCAGCAGTTAGCTTAACTGAAACAGAAGCTAATTCTAGTTCCATAATCCTGTGCAGTTCACCAGCACCTACCATACATAACAACTATGTGTCCCTAACTACAGTGTACCCATAGTAAAACAGAAGGCATGTGCCCTTCTTAGGACATGCACAGCTCTTTATCCTCAAAATTCAGGAGCTAAGTAGTAACTGAATCACACTGTTAACCACTGGAGTAGCTTTCTATTAGTCAATTTGTATCACACACATTTGTGAATGGCTGTCCTGGGACTCCAGTATCTGTTCATCCTTTTGGGAGTGTGTCCTACACTATTTTTTCCCCTAAATCTTCCTTTCTCAACTCTGGTACCTACATGCTTACACCATAAAATTCCAGGGCAATGTTGACCCTTTGGGCATCTCACATCCGGTGATGTGTTTGCTGAGGTTTGCTCATATCATTTGCTTTTTGTTTTGCTTGGAGTCTGATCTGACTGCGGAAAGGAAGGACATGCAGAATAGCTGCTTACTGTGCTGAAACCTGTAGCAATTTGCTGTGGCAGATTCCCAGAGGTGTAATAAGAGCTAACAGTGCAGTGGACAATCTATCTTGCAGATGTGGTGTTGATCAGGAATCCTTTCATTTTGGGAGGAGAATTTCAAATTTATTAGAGGTTTTCGTGTTCCTTATCAATGGATCTCTGCAGTTGGCCCTCCTGGGAATTCTGCCAGAGAGCTGTGGAATTGGTCAGATTGGACAATAAACTCCTATAGCTATTGTTGGCGTGTGCTGAGCTGCACATGGCAAGGCTAATGGAATCTGTAGCAGTTACAACAATGAATATGTAGCTGGCAGCAGGCAGGGTGTAGAGCAGGGGAAGAAAGTTGGAATATAGATCTGAGAGCTGGAATGCAGCTGCAGAGCCCTCTGCAGTGTCTCTGTCTTTTCATCTCTCTGAATCCAATGCTGCAAGATGCCAGCCTCCTAGAAGGGGAGTGGAAAGGTGGGACAAATTGCTCTCCCTTTTCACTGATTTCCAGTGCTGCCAAAATTACTCACTCGTCCTATCATGATAGGATGGGCGGGTGATTTGAGGTGGGAGCATCAGACTGTGCTGCTCCTTCTGCCCAGTAACACCCCAGACATAAAGACCCATGTATCAGCCTGGACTCTTGGAATATTGCATTCACATCTATATACCAGGTAGGGCAATGGTGTCAGAAGGAGGGGAGACCCAGATTTTTTATTGCACAGATAAGAGAACTTACTGGTAATACTTGGAGCTGGAAGGTGAAAGTTGAAAAGTGATAGTAATCTGTGTGCAATTAGGGCTTGAGATCAAAGGAGCTTTTTGACAGTAAGGGGCTAGTTTGAATTCAGTATTCCTGAAGCTGGAGGCTGATGGCTGCCCCCCAGTTGTGATTCCTCCCTGCAATAAGGCAAGCAAGCAGATGGCCCCAGCCCTTGCTTCTAGTGGCACATGTCACTGTGAGCTTGCTGGCAACTGTGGAAAGGTGAGGGACGAGAGGGAACGAGGGACCAGATTTTTGAAGGACTTCTAGAGACGCAAAAAATTATGTTAGCTGCATCATGGGACTGCAAAAAGTCCTGATTTCCAAAGGCACTGAAAGTCCCACCAGGTGCTACTGTGGTTTGTGGATCTGGCCCCCAAGACTCAGTCCTGGGTGGATATCGCTGTGTGATTAGAGACTTGTGTTGCTGGTTTTACCTTTGCTACAGTAAACTTGAGGTAAACAAAGGAGGTCTGCTCTTGAAGCTGTAACCTACTGTCCTCTCCTGAGCTTTAAATTTATTAGATGAAATACGTAAATAGAAAAACACTGTCTGGGGAAACGTAGTAAGATTTAAAGTGCCTTGCAGAGAGACGTTGGAGTTTTGCATGAAAATGCACATCCTGAGCTCCAGTGAGCAATCCCGCTGGGACCAGAGCAAGCCCAGATGGTGACTCCTCCAAGTGATTATTTTTCTGCCTTAAGCCTTTCCAGGAACTGGAGTGTGGGCTGGCTGCCAGCGGACACTGGCTGTCCAGACACTTTAGCAATGTTCCATGTGTACTCACTGCCAGAGATACCAAAGTCCAGCTGTTCTCCCTGATCTCTTTGTCCCCTTTACCTTCCCAGCCATAATTACACATGCTTGCACACACGCACGCACTTGTGTGACACACACCCCTATAAAACAAGAGCAAAAAAATCACCTGGTGTTTGCTGCTTGTTTGCATATCTCACAAACCGTGATTGACAGCTCTGAAGTTAAAAGAGAAAGGAAATCTCCACAGTTGGAAAAATTACTTGAATCCAAAAAAAAAAAGAGCATGCAAATAACAAACCCTGCGGCACACCGCAGAAGGCAAGCATTTGTCTTTCTAGGACAGCCAGCAAAAAACTGTTTAACCAGGTCTGGTACTCTTGCCTTAGAGACACTCTTGTTTGGGTTGTCTCCCTTTCATTGCTTCCCAAGCAAAATCAGTCCTAGTCTTATCTTTACTGTTGCTGGAACTTGAATTATGCTGAAAAGTTACCATTTTACTTTTAAGTCTTGAAGTAGAAGTAGGCTGTTTTATACTGCACATTTGCATTTTTTTGCAAATCCAGTCCTGTGTCTGTTGAGTTCAAAGCCTCAGTGTGAAGTGCTTGGGCTTGGAAAAGTGGGGCAATATTCACCGCTCTACGTCTGTCTCCTCCCTTTTCTCCCGTGAATTTGTTTATTCCTTCTGTGTTCTCCAGGAGATTTTGGGCATCCCTTTTATTATTGGTGATCATGAAGTCAGCAGTATGAAAGATTTACAAAAAACTCCCATAAACAACAACAACAACAAAAAAAAACCCCCAACCCAAGACACGAAATACTTAGGATTTGATATTTTTGAAGGATGTTAGCTTTGACATTGGAGGAAACCCAAAATTCATTGGTTCAATGCTATTTAGCAGAACAAAACCTTTGCTTCAACTCTTGCAGAACGAAACTGCCAAATTTCATTGAGCTTCATAGTAGTACTTCTGATGTGAAGAAGCTGAACCCAGATGCCTCAGACTTTTGGAACCACTGTTTTTGGGGAGCTTGATTTATTCATCACAGCAAAAGAGACTGGCCCCACTCAGTCCCACGTACAGGCTCCCTGCTCGGTTGCAGGCAGAGAAGCCAGTCCTCTGCCCTCAGCTTTTCCCCGTGGGTTTACAGCTCATGCCCATATCCAGGAGAGATCAGAGGATGGTCCAAGCCCAGCACAAGCTCCCTGTGGCAAAGAGAGCAGGATGAGCACCCCATATTGAGGGCGTCCCCCCGCAGCATCCCTGAGCAGTGCCTCGGCCAGGACCTGCTGACTTACCTACCCAAGCTGACTGCCCGGGGCAGAAGGCTGCAGTGAGCTAAAGTTAACCAAGGATGACTGCGCAAATGTGAGCTCGGCGATTTTATTTTTAGTCAAACTTAAAAAGAAAAATCTGTAAGTCATGTGTAATATAATAATTTTAGCTGTTGCCAAGACACGCTGAGCAACTGTTAGGAGGAGGGGGAAGACCCATGGTGATCTAGCAGGGACCCTGTCTCCTGGCTGCCCTCGTCCGGCTGCAGTCGCAGTGCCGAGGTGGCAGTGCTGACAGATCAGGGCAAGTCAGGATAGCGGTACCCAGCCATTGCTCAGCAGGCACTGCTGACCTGGGCTGCTGTGCTCAAGGCATCACCGGCGTTTGCTCATCTGAAGCTGCCCCAAGTCCTTTTGTCTTCCCTGTTGCCTGAAAGCCAGGGAATCCAGCCTGAAACAGTGCTTTACCCCCCTTCCCTGCCTCTGGGTATTGGTGTTTCAGTACTGTTTTTCAATATTTAAAGAACGGAATAATTAACTTAAAACTGATTGTATCAAACCATTAGAAGGTTTGGACTTTTCCTGCAGGCTTACAGCAGCTTGGAGGGCCATAAACGTTAAGAGTGCTCTTAAAGATGGGTTTAATCTTAGTCTAGTGTGCCTTCAAAGTACTTCATACACACATAAACATCAGGCTTATTGTTCATTAGAAGCAAGGCAGCAGGGAAAGAAATCCCCCAAAGGAATATTACTTGCCATAAGATAAGTATCATTACTGCTGCTCAGCATTCCCTTTAAAGTGGGCTATATCCTACTTCCATCTTTTTTCATATCCACTCTTAATTCTTTCTCTCTCCATTTTTCTTACGTGTAAGGCATGCTTTTCTTGTTAAGCTGCTGGTTATGCAAGGTTTCTCAGCACCCATTCTTGCATAACTTCCTAAACAGCCAGAAATGCAGATGTCAGGTGGGGGCTGGACAGCGACTGGGGAGAAATTTCACTCACCACAGTTTGTTATGGGAGAAGGCGAGGTAGATTTCAGGAAGATAGTGGAAGGCTGACAGCTCCCTTTTGCTTTTTTCCCTGAGCATGATGTGTTTCCGTTATGGTATTTTCCTTAACAGATAATAGAAGAGTTAGGAAGGCTTTGTTGCCTTTGATTGAATTAGGTGATGCAGAGCAGAGAAAGCAACTGTTTTGCTCCATTAGCAAAATCAGGCCAATATAGATTGTGACTTCTTTTGAGTGGGGAGGATTTCTGGTTTCTGGAAACTCAAACACGCTTTTTCAAGCGGTTCTGGTGAGGCATCCCCAGGACTTAGTTTGCTCAGCGTTTGGACCTGTAGTACCCACAGCCCTACGGTCTGTGAGTCACTAAGAAAGAGAGGAGTTGGATCCTGCCAGAAATGTCGATGGTGCCAGTGCCTGGCTCTCGCCAACCTGCTGGTGGCAGGAAGCATCTCTTATCTGGACACCTGAATGTGAAGTGTCAGTGGCAGAGGGAGTTCAAAGCACTGGGTCAAAAAATCTCCCTACACACATCAAAAACCTGGCTCAGAGCCATATCTGGCTCTGTGCTGCTGCTGTAAATAGATCGCATGGCTGAGGTTCATCGCCAGACTGGTAGATGAAGGGCACGTGTGCCTGTAATGAGCTGTGGTGTGGAGCGGGGAGAGGAGGCAGCTGCTGCCTCCATAGGCCTGCGCGGTGTGACATGAAATCACCCTGCAGATGACTCTGTAGTTCAAGGGTTTAGGATGACCCAACATCTTCCCTCTGCACCACTAATAGCTACTTGTTGCTAATGTAAATATTTTGTGTGCGGCTGTTCCTTAGGGCTCCCTGCCACACTCCCATGTTTTTTTAGGATATGTTAGGGTGAAAGGTTTGTGCGCATTGCAGGGGAAGGGGAGTCTGGAAGAACAAATGGGGCACATATGGAAGGTTGTCTCAGAAGGGGAAAGGGCCTTTGAAAATAAGTGACTGCTGCTAAATGTAGCAAGTTATAGCCAAGGAGTTTCTGATCTACCTGAAGTTTTAAATGTTTTCCCAATGCATTAGCAGACATGCCCAGAATTTTTGCTGCTTCTGTAGCACAGCTGTCAACTGCCCCTTGACGTGAGAGTGGCAATGCCTGACCATTTGATTCTTCTTTTCCCAGAAGTTTTTTTCTTGTTTGCTCTTTTGGGGTGTCTGCTCATTTGTTTTCAATTCTCCATGCTGACAATGTGACTCTCCGCTCCCTTGCCCACCCTCTCATTACAGAATCCAGTGGAGCTGTCGGAGGAGCGTGCTCACAGGGAGATGATTCCTCATGAAGTCACTGGATCCCTTCCGGAAATCAAATGTGACTTTCCATTTATCAGACTGAAATCAGAGCCAGCCAGACAGTGAAGCAAGCACAGTGGAGGGGGGACGGCGAAAGATGAAATCCAACCAAGAGCGGAGCAATGAATGCCTGCCACCTAAGAAGCGAGAAATCCCTGCCACCAGCCTGCCTTCGGAGGTGAAGCCGGTCCTGCCAAATGAAAACCACCGTGCAGATAACCTGGCATGGCTCCCCACAACACCCAGTGGCCAGGGCGGCTTGGGGAGCCGGCACCGGCCTGGAGGGACGTCATCAGTGGAGGCAGGCTTGCCGCAGGGTTTGCACAAGTCACTGTCTGCAGGGCTGGACTATTCCCCACCGAGTGCACCCAGGTCTGTTCCAGCCTCCACCACTCTTCCCACGGTGTACTCGCCCGCCCTCTCCCAGTCAGGGACCCCCGTTTCCCCTGTGCAGTACACACACCTGCAACATACCTTCCAGTTTGTCGGGCCCCAGTACAGTGGATCGTACACCGGATTCATCCCCTCACAGCTGATTTCCCCAACTGCCAATTCTGCGGCCAGCGCCGTGGCAGCGGCCACAGCTGTTGCGACCACTCCATCCCAGCGCTCCCAGCTGGAAGCTTATTCCACTTTGCTGGCCAGCATGAGCGGCTTAAGCCAGCAGGGGCACAAGGTTGAGCCGCACCTGGTCAGGACGCCTGGACTGATTGCTGCCGGGTCTCCTCCACCCACCCAGCAGAACCAGTATGTCCACATTTCCAGCTCTTCCCAGAGCACCGTCAGAAACGTCTCTCCTCCAACCATCCCAGTCCCCTTGCACCCGCATCAGACAGTGATCCCACACACCCTCACCCTCGGCCCTTCCTCCCAAGTGGTGGTGCAGTACGCTGACTCAGGGGGCCACTTTGTCACCAGAGATCCCCCCAAGAAACCTGAGAGCAGCCGTCTGCAGGCAATGCAGGCCAAGGAGGTACTGAACGGCGAGATAGAGAAGAGCCGGAGGTACGGCATTTCGCCTTCTGCTGACATGGGTCTAGTAAAAGCAGGCAATAAACCAGCTCCCCATCATTACGAGACCAGGCACGTGGTGGTCCACTCGAGCCCCGCTGAGTACGGTGCACGGGATACCTCAGGTGTCCGAGCCTCTGTCATGGTGGTCCCCAACAGCAGCACGCCCACGGTAGACATGGAGGTTCAGCAGACCACCAACCGTGAGACCTCTCCTTCAGCCCTCAACGACAAGGGAAGCTTGCACTTAGGAAAGCCAACTCACCGGTCCTATGCCTTGTCTCCACAGCAGGCTCTGGGCCATGAAGGGGTGAAGGCAGTAGCCACGCTGTCCCCACACACGGTTATTCAGACCACCCACAGCGCCTCTGAGCAACTCCCTGTTGGGTTGCCGGCGACGGCTTTCTACGCTGGGACCCAGCCGCCGGTGATTGGCTACCTGAGCGGTCAGCAGCAAGCCATCGGGTACCCCAGCAGCCTACCACAGCACCTGGTGATCCCTGGCACCCAGTCCCTGCTGATACCGGTCGGCAGCACGGACGTCGAGCCGTCAGGAGTTACGCCTGCGATCGTCACGTCATCTCCTCAGTTTGCAGCAGTGCCTCACACGTTTGTCACCACCGCCGTCCCCAAGAGCGAGAACTTCAGCGCGGAGCCCCTCACCACCCAGCCTGCCTACCAGGCCACCATGGTGCAGGCACAGATCCACCTGCCGGTGGTGCAGTCCATTGCCTCCCCTGCCTCTGCACCTCCCACGCTGCCCCCTTACTTCATGAAGGGGTCGATCATTCAGCTGGCCAATGGGGAGCTGAAGAAGGTAGAGGACTTGAAAACAGAAGACTTCATACAGAGTGCAGAAATTAGCAATGACCTGAAAATAGACTCCAGCACTGTGGAGAGGATTGAAGACAGCCATAGCCCAGGCATTGCTGTGATACAGTTCGCGGTTGGGGAGCATCGAGCACAGGTAATGGCAACGTGTGGTGGGGTGTGGGAGATTGGACTGGGGTGCATGCTGTGGCCCCCTGGACGACAGCACATCTCGTTTGCTTTGGATTCACTTGAGGTTCTTTCTTCATCCGTCCATGAGACAAACTGTGGACCAAAAACCATTCTTCTCACCATGCTGGGGTGTCCATCAGGGTCACAATTATGATAAATGTAGTCTCTTGGATACAATATGGGTCTTTTTTTGAAGCTGGAGAACCCACAGGAAGACTCACATGATTTTCATGGGTTTTGATTACATACAAAATGGTGTGAACAGTATGAGAGGTTCCATTTTTAATTTTGATGGATGATTTTTACTGTTCACACCAGAAAGTTTGTGTTTGATTCAGCTCAGATCCTATCCTGGAGAGGTAGATAGGGCACAAGACAGTGAATTTCCATTACTTGAAAACTTGGAGCTCTCATGCCCGTAAGTTACTGAAATGAAACTACAGTTTTACTTGCACTTTGGTTGCAGATGTTTTTAACACTGCCTGGCTCACATAAATTCTGTGATCAAAAGAAATTTGGAAAGAAAAACCATCTAGATGTCTGGGCAGGCCGTGCTTCTGACCTTTGTGTCTTGGTTTGCAATGCAGGAAGAAAACCTGCAACATTCCAGAGGTATTTTTAGGTCGAGAATGAGTACATATTGATCTTAAAGTGTTATCCCTTTGCTGTCCTTTTTCTGAGCTATTCAGAATCTGTTGGGTGACGCTGGTATGTTCAGATACACTGTGTAGCATTTTGCTTCTTAGAGGTACTCAGTTTAAATAATCCTGTTACAAATCTTTTTGACCAGTTTGAGTGCTGTGAACTACAGCATCTGCATCACTGATGCTACACCCTCAGCACTGGAGAAACAGAATGGGAGGGAGAGAGGAGCTTGACATGGACAAAGGTAGTAACATACCTCGGGCTGATAGTTTGGAGAAGAAAAACAAGCAGTGATGGTACCACAGAGCAGAACACACAGAAAATTTCGTACAGTCACAGCAGTCTGTGGCCCGTCCTTCCCCAGCAGCACATAGATGGTAAATCACTACCTATGGCACATCCTCTTTCTTACGTCAAACGTACAGATCCCCAGTGTGGGTTTGTTCATGTATGTGCCCATGGAGGTGGTTGAATCGCTGTCCCTGGAGGTATTTAAGGGTAGACTGGATGAGGTGTTGAGGCTCATGATATAAATGTTATAGCTGTTAGGTTTTAGTTGGAGTATAGGTTGGACCTGATGATCTTCAGGGTCTTTTCCAACCTTATCAATACTGTGATACTGTGATACTGTGTGCCTGCATCTGCACAGCTGATTGAACCTGGGCCTCTGGTACTTTCAGTATAGAGACTTGGTTCTTTTCCCCACTGCTTAACTGTATTTTGGCTCATCTCGGGCTTCATGATTTGAGGAATTGTCCTTGGATCAGGACCAGTTCCTGTAATTTGCCCGGTGCCTTGAATAATGAGATTTCAAAAGTAGCAATCTCTATTCTGCAATTTTCATCTTGCTCACATTTCTCTCCCTGCAGCCAGGTCACCAGTCTCTGCAGCAGCAGAAGAGGTACAAATTAGCAGGTAGCATTTGTGTCATATCTCGTTCACAGATCTGTCAGTGCAGGCTGTGTGCTGTAATCCTGGGCGCTGGGAAGAACTGCGCCTTGGCAGGGGGTGGAGTGCCATCCTCTGGCAGAAAGCAGGCAAGTCTGAGGCTGTACAAATCCAGGGGATCTGGCCCACAGGTCTCACCCAGCAAAGTGTCACCTTACTGAGAAGCCTATCAGGAGCAGGCTGACATCACTGCAGCCAAAATACTCCCCAGCTGTGCTTCCCACCGGAGATGCTTCCAGGATGGAGGGCAAGTCACGCAGAGATATGATTAGAAACGGGGGTTTAATTTAGGTTTCCTACAGATTCCAGGACTTGGGTGTCTTCCCAGATCAGCTGCGTCCCTGCATAGCAGGGACAGCTCTGCTGGTTTTCCTTTGCCTGGATTGAGCGAGGGAGAGTTTCTATGTGCCTTGAGTGAAGAAGGCTTAGCTTGCTCGCTGAAAGAACAGTATGTATTTAGTCATGCTGCTCTGAGCAGTGGCACGGTGCTGTTGTGCTGAAACATGTATCTTGACTCTGGAGTAAAAGGGAGATATATCTATGTGTGTAGCAAAGCTTCACAAAGCATTTTATTACAATTAAGTTTCAGTTGTGTACATGCTTCTGTAAGGAGAGAGCTTTTCAAGTGGTACTATCAAGGGAGTGTACGTTGGAAAGAGTAAGTGCCATACAAAAATAGCGTTCGTATCGTTAGCTGTGACTCACTTACTTATTCCTCCCAGGGATCTCTGGGAAGTCATTATAATATTGATGAATCTGTATTTTCAGCCTTTGTGCAAACATTAGCTGATTTTCACAGCAATTGAGGGACAGAGGTAGGAGGTTATTTTCAGCTGAGCGTATACAACTGTAATGTAAACAGGGAGGCACCAAGCAGCTGCTATTGTGTCGTATCACTTCAAGCCCACAGCTGCCCCTCCCCAGCACGGCACTTAGGCAGAAAGAGTTCACCCTCTCTCCTTTCCCAGTTCTCCAGTCACTTGACAAATCCAACCCTCTCCCAGGTATGGAAACCTAGAAGAAAATTAACCCACCTTGAGGCCTTAATAACTGAACTAACTGGCCTTAGTCTCGGGGCAGATGCTAGGTTTCCATTTCACAGCATCCCTGCTCTGAATTAGGAAGAAGTCAAGTAAGTATCACCTGAGTCAGGATGTAAAGTCCAGCTGTTACTCCTCTGCATTCAAGCTGCCTAAAAGAGGAGACCTGTGGATCTACATCTCCTTGCAATTCCACATATTATTTTTGTAAGAAGATTTTTATCATTATTACCTGTCCTTTCTTTGGCTGCGAGGAGCAGGCAGTGCCAGTAATTCACCCCCATTGATGTTAAGGTCAGAAGACACAGGCAATGCAAAATAAATTCTGTCAGATGCTGCATTTCACTTGCTAATAATTCCTAAAGTATAGCTTAAAAAGAAAATCTAAATGTGCAGTTCCTTCTTTTACTTTTTATAAAAAAACCCAGAATCGTAACAACTAGAGATTGAAAAGTCCTATTAGACATGTAGTTAGTAGCCCTAACTAGTTTAGTGTTTATTTTATTAGACCATCATCTAGTTTAGCTACCCCCTTATGCCTCCACATGCCCACAAACTGGTTACTTCTGCTTTTCGTTATCTTTGGCACTGTAACAGACACAGAAGGAGACATGTTGACTCAGTTCACTGCTGCAGGTGGAGGTCCCTCCCAGCCTTCCCCTCATGTGATCTCTGTGTCCCCTGGTCACAGTACAGTAAGTTCTTATATGACCAAGTGATGGGTTGGCTGTGATCTGTCCTCAGATGCGTGTGCTCAATTCTGGGAATGCAGCAGATCACAGAATCACAGAATACTATGAGTTGGAAGGGACCCACAAGGATCATCTAGTCCAACTCACCATCTAACGCCCGTACAGAGACCGAACGCACACCCCAGAGTGGTGAACATAAAGCTAGTTCCCTCACANTGATAAAGCTCATGTGATGAAGTCAGCAGCCCATGATCTACTGGACAAGGGGTGGCTTTTCTTGAGAAATGATAGGATCATGTGACTGTGGAAAGCAGTAGTCCCTAACAAGTAAGCTCTGGCTGCCCTTGTTATACAGCGTACTGAAGTGGGGCTAGGTGCAGCCCTGGGGGGACGCACAGTCAAACCATGTGCCATGGTGAGTGGTTCCCATGGCACAAGTTGCCTCCTAAAGCCCCATAAACCTCTTGCGGGAAATCCACTCTTGTGAAGGAAGTGAAAGTTTTTTGGGGGTGAGGAGAACCTTAGCAGTCCCATTTCTGAACAGGGGAGGATGTGTGGGAGCACAGCACTGCAGAGACTTCTCTAAACTTCTGTCCGTGAGAAGGAGAGCTTCTGTTCCATGAATCCACCCAGCTGTTTTTTGGGCCCGAGGAGCCTTTCAGCACCCACAGCCAGGCCTTCAGCAGAGAGCTCTGCTGCATAATTGCACATTGTTTCCACAACTCCTTCCTTCGCTTTGTTTCTAGCCTGCCACTCATAGTTTCATCACATTTTAATAATATTACGGAAAAAAACTACTTAATTGGAAAATGTATGTTTACATTTATTAAAACAGAGTTCCCATGAACCACTTTCATTAGGTACCTTTTGCTTTAATGCTTGTTATTCTGATTGCAGCAGCAAGGCCCAAGACTAAAGTTGCTGTGGTTCTAAATGATGGGAAGGGTATTTTTTAGGCATCTGATCTTCCAGCACCTAGCATCCATGTTCCAGCTCCAGCAGAGGTTTCCTAAGCTGTCTGAATTACCTGCCTTGCCTACTGAGTTTGGCTGAGAAATAAAATTATAAAGGGTTATAGAAAGTTGCAGATGCTCAGTGACTGCACTAGAACAGTTTAGTGTGTTTTCAGCAGTCAATGTTAAAAAGTAGAAATGTATCTTGCAGTAGAGTCTCAATGTACTTTAAGAGGGAACCAGTATGGTGGTTTCTTGCTTTATCGTCTTAGTAGTGGGCAAACAAGTTCCAAATTTCTTTTTCCTACAGTAATCATGTCAAGATACCAGAGGAGGAAGTTTTTGAAACTAATTTTTCGTGTTTTAATACAGTGGTCAGAAAAAAATTATATGAGGGTGCTTTATTATTTGGTGTTACTCATGATCACCACCACCAATTCTGGCATTTATTGACAGTTCAAGCAAGTGCTTTGGATGCTACATTAAAAAAAGAACAACAAACCCCAAAGCACAATGAAAGCACAATGTGTGATGGAAGTGTGTTCATATAAAGAGGAACTTGTGTGTTGATGAGGAACATCAAGAGGAACTTATATGTCAGTGAGGATGATGCATACAAGCGTGTATGATTCCCACAGACACAAATAGCTTTTCAGAACAGGCAGATAGAAAATGAAAGGAAAAAATATACAGGAATGGAGGGAGAAATTGCAATATAAAGGAAAAAGCTATGTCCACCAAATGATCCATGCCTGGATAAAAGCCTACACTTCTCGTGCAGACGGCAGTTTCCATTTAAGTCCATGGGAGATGCTAGATACTCACTACTTCTCCCAGTTAGACTCTGGCTAGACTGAGTTGAGGAAGAGCTAGAAGTTTTGGTACATCAGGAGAGATACGACATAGTTGCCATCACAGAAACATGGTGGGATGAGTCATATGACTGCAGTGTTGTGTTGGATGGCTACACACTATTCAGGAGAGATAGGCGGGGCAGAAGGGGCAGGGGGAGGGTGGCCCTGTATGTTAGAGAAGCTCTTGACACCACGGAACTTGAGATCAAAGATGACCGGGTTGAGAGCCTATGGGTTAAGGTCAAAGGGTTAGCCAACAGGATGGACATTGTGATTGGAGTATGTTACAGACCACCCAACCAGGAGGAAGATGTTGACCTATTGTTCTATAAACAACTGGAGGACATCTTAAGATCGCCCTCCCTGATTCTCCTAGGCGACTTCAATCTCCCACGTATTTGCCGGAAACTTAACACAGCAGAAAGGAGGCAATCCAGAAGGTTTGTAGAGTGTATTGAGGATTGCTTCTTAGCACAGCTAGTCAGTGAGCCTACCAAGGGCAAGGCTTATCTTGACCTGCTGTTCACAAATAAGGAAGATCTTGTGGGAAATATGGTAGTTTGAGGTTGTTTGGGATGTAGCAATCATGAAATAATTAAGTTTTCAATAAATAGTGAAACAAAGAGGGAGGCAAACAAAACATCCAGACCAGATTTCCATAGGGCAGGCTTTGGTTTATTCAAGGAACTGATTAGGAAAGTTCCTTGGGAGGTGGCCCCTGATGACAAGGGGGCCCAGGATAGCTGGGAGTACTTCAAGAATGAGATCTTGAAGGCATAGGAGCGGGCTGTCTCAGTGTGTCATAAGGTGAGCTGAAGGGTAGATGGCCTCCTGGGATGAGTAAGGAGATTTTAAATTAACTGGGAGGAGGGGAAGGTAATTCGGACATTGTTTAAGGATGTTGTTAAGTCATGTAGAAAAAAAATTAGAGATGCAAAAGCTCAGTTTGAGCTTAAATTGGCCACTACTATACAGGATAATAAAAAAGGCTTTTACAAGTACATTAATGGCAAAAAAAAGGGACAAGGTCAATTTCCAATCTCTATTGGATAATGAGGGAAACAGTCACTGGTGATGAGGAAAAGGCACAGATACTTAAAAAATTACTGTTTTCAATAGTAAAACCAACTGTTTACACAATAGGTGGTCTCTTGATATGGTTGACACGGACAAGGAATGATTTAACCCCCCTCTAATCTAGGAGGAAAATGTTAGAGATCTACTCATCCATTTAGACCCTCACAGGTCTATGGGACCTGATGGGATACATCCTAGAATGCTGAGATAGCTGGCAGATGAGCTTGCTAAGCCTCTCTCGATCATCTATCAGAGGTCTTGGCTTACTGGAGAGGTTCCAAAAGATAGGAAGTTGGCCAGTGTAACACCTTATCTACAAGAAGGGTAGGAAGGAGGATCCAAGGAATTATAGACCTGTCAACCTGACCTTGGTGCCAGGTATAATTATGGAGCAAATCATCTTAAAGGAAATTATGCTGCACCTCCAGGAGAGTAAGGAGATCAGATCTAGTCAGCATGGCTTCAGGAAGGGAAGGTCCTGCCTTACTAATCTTATTTCCTTTTATGATCAGGTAGCTCGCCTGGTTGATGAGGGAAGAGCTGTTGATGTGGTGTACCTGGATTTTAGCAAAGCCTTTGACACTCTCTCCCATAACAAACTCCTGGTGAAGCTGGAGGCTTGTGGTTTGGATGGGTTTACAGTGGACTGGATCAGGAGTTGGTTGGATAACAGAGCTCAGCGAGTGGTGGTTAATGGTGCTGTGTCCGGTTGGAGGCCGGTCACTAGTGGGGTCCCCCAGGGTTCAGTGTTGAGACCAGTCATGTTTAATATATTATTGATGATCTGGACGAAGGGATGGAGTCTACTATTAGCAAGTTTGCAGATGACACCAAGCTGGGAATAAATGTTGATCTTGTAGAAGGTAGGAGGGCTTTGCAGAGAGACCTTGACANTCTCTAAGGCTACCAGTGACAAAACAGGAGGACACAGACTTAGGCTGCACCAGGGGAGGTTTAGACTAGCCATTAGGAAAAACCTTTCCACAGAGAGAGTGATTTCTCAGTGGAATGGGCTTCCCAAGGTGGTGGTGGAGTCACCATCCCTAGAGGTGTTTAAGGAAAGACTGAATGATGTACTTAGTGGCATGATCTAGATAATGGGATAGTGTGTTGGAAACAGGATGGCAATAGGTTAGGTAATAGGTGATTGGTTGGACTCAATCTCTATGGTCTTCTCCAACCTTACTGATTCTGTGATTCTGTGATATATGGAAGATGATCCCAAACTTTGGGCAAATATTTCTGCAAATCCTTGTGCAGGAGTGTTTCTGTCCAGTGTCATGAAGAGATGGGGCTTTCAGGGTTACCTTATCCCACTTTTTCCATAATTCAGAGATGAAACCCGGACCTAGAGTCAAGTACCTTTCCACTGTTACCATGTATATAGTTGATGGTTGGCAAACAGTGTTGATCAAAAAAGGTTTAATATGACAAAACTTGATGCAGTGAGGGGTGTCTTAGGCCTCTAAACTGCTTTTTTTGCAACTCCTTCTACAGTGGCTTACTGCGTTGTGCAGGTGGAGTAGCAGGATAATAGATGCAGTGTCATTATTTGGCCTGTTGCAGAAGTACATGGCATATATTTTTAGACTTGATAGGGCTTTTTCCAAGAAAGTCAACCCTCATAAACTGCAGTTGGCTGCTAGTGCATGGCATGGGCTTAACCAAAGGCACCATCAACATCCAATGGGAATCATTGTTTTTTCTGATTCTGGAGCCTCTGTCTGAGCTATAGGACATCCCTGATCAAGTCTACCTGCCCGAAAGTGTTGTGGAGCTACAGAGGTGTGAAGGACGCTGCCTCTGGCCCTGCTTGGAGGGCACCTCTGAGGGTAACAGGACTAGCAGGGAAGTGGCAGGGCTGCTGGGGGCCCTACTGTCATACTGTCCAACCTCTTCTGTGAGACAGGCCATGCAACTTTATCCCAAAGTTCAAATGTGTTGGAACACTGGAGTGCAGCGTGCATTTATTCCTTAACTTTTATTGATACATAGCCATGCTGGGTCTGACAGTGTTACCCCTTCCCAAAGGTGAGAGGTGTTTTTGCAAGCCTTGTGTGATGTTCCTTTCAAGGGAGTCCATGACCCTGGAGAGGGAAGGGTCTCCAGGCAGCTGGTATACTCCATGCCTGTTGAATAGCTGAGAAATGGGGTGAGCACATGTATTCAGACGTTCTTCTGCCCTTTTGCCCCTATGTAATAAGGGTTACAGGATCGGAGTAGGATCCTGGCCCCGTGCCTGAGAAGAGCTCCAGAGGACACAAGGACCGTGGAAGCAGAGCAGAGGGTACCCATTATCAGCATAAGCACCTTGTTACAGTTGCAGACCTCATTGGTGTTACAGCAGTTAAAACATGGCAAATTTTAAAGAAGTACAGTGAATCCCTGCTGCATTGCAACCTCTGCATTACGACCCCGCTCATTTGCAAGGTGAATTTATCGCAGTTTTGATTCAACCATTTGCGAATTTATGTGGCCGACACATGCGCAGTCACTCTGCTCCGCTGAGGGACGGCGCCGACCTGGCCCCACAGAGAGGGCCATGAGTCCCGCTGTCCCCTGTAACTCTAAGTGCAGCTGGGGGAATGACCCCCCACTCCGGGCATGTGTTACTGTTTCCATGTCTACAGGTGGGAAAGGGAAGTGCCCCAGGAAAGTGGGGCTGGCCGTGGTGGCCAGTGGGACGTGCTCACTCTGTTGCCGCAGCTGAACCACCCCGCGCCACGTGGCACTGCCGGTGTTGCGTGGGACTGGCGCTGCACGGGATGGGCAGCGCGGGGCTGGCGGCGTGAGACGGGTGGCGTGCAGCGCGTGGGGGTTGGGAGGGGGGGGTCTCCCGAGTCAGAGGGGGCTCAGAAACGGCTCCCTTTGCTCTCCCGTGCTCAGAGAGCCCAAGGGGAGAAGCAGAAAAGTTCCCGCAGCGCTCCAAAGTGCCGNCTTCCCCTGGAAATTAGCATGTCTTCAGCAGTTTCATGCTGGTAAGTATATGTTTGTTTGGGCAAGTACAAGGGACGTTGCTTTGGCCATTTGGGAAATTGTGTGTCAGAACTGAGAGCTTCCCTTGAGCTATCCTCTGATTGGAAGGGATCTTTGTATTTGGATTACATGCTCTAGGTACCACAAGGGGATAGTGGGGAACAGTTTGCCAGACACTGAAGCTGTTTTGCCTTTTACACCTCTCTGAGTGGGTGGATAAAGGTAAAGCTTGATTCCCACTGAGGTCTTGTGTTAAAAAATGCTGAGCTTGGGGAAACTATTAACACCTGTATGACAAACACAGGTGTGAAGTCTGGTGGCCGATGTACTGATTTTGGAGAAACTGGAACAGCGCCTTTGCAATTCCAGCTTTCTCTCTCCCCTGTGGCAAGTGCTGCCTGCTGTGCACTTGTGTGAGGACACATGGGTTGATCTCATGCTTTCCCCCCTCTCCCTCTGTCTCCCTCTGTTATCCACTCTCTCTCTGCAGGTCAGCGTGGAAGTCTTGGTAGAATACCCTTTTTTTGTATTTGGACAAGGCTGGTCATCCTGCTGCCCTGAGAGAACCAGCCAGCTCTTTGATTTGCCATGCTCCAAACTCTCGGTGGGGGACGTCTGCATATCGCTCACACTCAAGAACCTGAAGAACGGCTCTATTAAAAAGGGCCAGCCCATGGACTCAGCTAGTATCTTACTGAAGCATTCAAAGAATGACAGTCTACCTGGAAGTAGACACAGGTATGCGGAGCAGGAAAACGGGATTAATCAGGGAAGTGCACAGATGTTAGCTGAGAACGGTGAACTGAAGTTTCCGGACAAAATAGGATTGCCTGCAGCACCTTTGCTCACCAAAACAGAACCCAGCAAGCCCCTGGCAACGAGGAAGAGGAGGTGGTCAGCCCCCGAAACACGAAAACTAGAGAAATCAGAAGAGGAGCCACCTTTGACTCTTCCTAAGCCTTCTTTTATTCCTCAGGAGGTTAAGATTTGCATTGAAGGTCGATCCAATGTAGGAAAGTAAAAGTTGTTTGGGGAAAGGAAATTAGGCTATCCCTTGTCATTTTTATCCAGATTACTGTACTGTAGACTAAATAACCCAGTATTTACATGTTATCATCTTATTTTAGGTTTATGTTATAACCTTGTTGTTATAGTTGCAGCTGGTATTATGCAGGAGACTGGTGCATATGTTTTTCCACAAGTGTTTGTCAGTGACTAGGTTTATCGAGAGCTACAAAAGGGGCAGTATCTGCTTCACACACCCTTAGTGGAAATGAATGTGTTGTCATGGCTCCTGTTTTCTAACACCTCGTGTAGGACAGGGTCCAGCTGTGATTTTGTTTTCTTTTTGTTGCTGTTTTTCTTGTGTGTGTGTTTAGGGGCTTTGTTTGTTTGTTTTACTGTTTTGGTTCCTGTTCTAGTTTTTTTTTGGGGGGGGTGGGAGGTTAGGAGAAGGGAACTGTAGCAGCAGTGTATGTCATGTGTGGGGTGCATGCGTGCGTGTGTGTGCATGTGTGCGTGGGTGCATGCCAACCCCGAGGCGGGACGACCGCCCTGTGGTGGGTTGGTGAAGAGGTTTCTTCACCCCATGTGGATGCTGTGGACACAACCCATGGGTGTTACTGAAAAGGATCAGACAGTCTCTGATGTTTTCAACAACAAGCCAACTCTTACTCAAGGCTCTATTATATATATATATATATATATATATTTGTGCAGCATTCTTACAATAACATTACGTTGGAAATTTGTGGCAGGCAGGATCTATGTTTTAAACTTTATCTTCTGTGACTGATAGCAAAGTTAAGGTTTTCTAATATATTTTATTAAGTTATCCACATAAGAAATCTCACTGACTCCTTTGATTCCTCTTACATTTATTTTCCTACCATAGTCTTTATGCTGTCTCTTCATTCCAGGGACATAAGGATTATGTGAAATTTATTGTACAAATGAAATCTACTGAATATTTTCCTCCAAGCAAGGAAATTCCCTGTTNGAAAAAGGAAAGAGGAAAAAAAATCATTGTCCAGTGTTTTTGAAAAAGATGGACTTTAAAGAATCTTGCAATTTGCACATCTTGAGTTTATCATTTGTGTGGTATTCCTGCAGTTTTTACCTAATAATGTTGTGGGGTGGGGGGGTCTGAAAGAGCATAAACAAATGTAGCAATTACTCACTAACCTGCCTACGCTCTAGGCCATTTCATAGGGTTACGTTCCTTTCAGAGTTCATTTTTGGTTTTTCTGCCGTATCTGCCACACAGAACCAGGTCCTACCAAGACACCTCTGAGAATTTTTCTTCAGACTTGCTGAGAGAGTTTTCCACAAAAACCATTTCTATAAGTAAGCAAGATATTTGTTTGTTTTGAAAACAAACCTATTGTTATTTTATTATTATTAATATTATTATTTGTTATTTTAATTGCATCATTTTCCATTGGAAAGGCGACATTTCAGGAGTTTGGTACAGACCAAGTAGGAAGGGGGCGGGGGGGATTCATGCCGTTCAGTCTTTTCTTTCCCCAGGTAGGGCCGGATCCTTTGAGGTGCTGTGCACCCAGCCTCCTGCACGAGCCTCGGGGAGGTGCAAGTATGAAGTACGTTGGGGCTGAGCGCTAAAGCCTGTTGCTGCCTCTCGAAAGATCCCGTTGATTTCACTGGGATTGTGCTTGGGCCCTCCGTGAGCGAGTGTTCGTGTCATCGTTTTTGGTTGGCGAGTTCGCATCCTTCAGGTAGTTTTGAAGAAGCTGTACTCATAGGGAGAAAAGGAAATAAAACTCTGTCATTAGAAATGCAGTAACCTAAAGTGAAAAAAAAACCTATTTAAAATCTTGTTTTCCCTCTCCCCTAAAATACAGTGCTTTTCTTTATGAGAAGAAATGTTAACCCCAAACCCCAGCTTTGACTCTTGTTACTTGTTACTTGAAACTTAGCTCACACCAGACCTAATTGTTTTTATACCATATTCTGGGGTGCACCAAAAAGTTGAAATACATTTAAAATAGCTTGAAACATTTTTTGAATTTCCTTGAATTTTATTAACCTCTCGGCAGGCTACCAAATAGCTGAGTGGGTTTCTTCTCACAATCACACGGCTTAGTTAGTGCTTATTTGTTAATATATCTGCTCAGAGAAGTTGCTTAATCTTCCATATACTCTGCTCAGGGCACTTGCAACTTATTGTTTTGTTCTGTTTCCTGTTTTGTTTTTAAGCTTTGGTGGTAAAGGAGTAGAAAGAATTACAAATTTTAGTTCACAGTTGTACCACTATTTCTGTATTTCACGTGTACTTGGAAAAAAAGAAATCTCAAGTAAAACCATATACATACACATATGTGGTTAATGAGGAAGCAGGGGCTATTAAACTGACTGGATCTATTCAACTAACACTAAAAAAAAAATAAAAAATACATTTGGAGCAATAGGAATGTATTAGTTCTGTGCTTGTATTTCAGATTGAGGAATTCTGAAATAACTGGTTCTTTCCAAACAGTTGTCCCTTTCCATGCTTTGGCTTTTGTAGGATGTGCAATACTTTACGTGCCAAGTTAGACTCACCAGTGTGGTGTTAGCTAGATCTCATACCCACTTCTAATTTCCCCAGGATTTGTTCTCTTTTGAAACCTTTCTTTCTATATTTATTTTTCCTTTTTTTCCTATTAACAAATCCCTCCCTATCCTCTCCCCTCTGAAAAAAACCCAAACCAACCAACAACATGTAGAGGGTAAAAGATCCCTTGCCCCGGGAAACACAAACTCTTTTTTGTATTTGATGTTTAAAAAGATCCAGGAAGAAAAAAAAAGAAAAAAAAATGTATTCACGTCTACGTGACACCCAGGTGGAGGGTGGCACTAAGCCATATGGCAGGGTGCCACCCTCTGCCTGGACAACAAGCAGACAAGAGCTGGCTCCCATCAGGGAGAGAAAAGTCCTCCTAGGGGCCAAGTCCTTTGCTACGGGGGGCTTTGCCTCTCCCTCCGGCACTGAGTGTCCCTTGCAACAGGTCCCTGGGCCCAGGAAGTGCCATCGATCCTCCGGGCAAGTGCAAAATACTGCTCACAAGCACAGGGATGCTGAGGTGAAGCTCAAGGAGGAGGTTCAGCCTCTGCTGCTGTGTGGTGGCCACTCTGCAATAGTAACAAACAGTTGTTTTCTTTTTTGTCTGGTTTTTCCTTTCTTTTTGTAGCAGGCCTGTTTAGTTTACAATGAAATGCATACAATCACCAAGAAATTAGTCAGGGCAAAGAAAAATAAAACAAGAACCTCTTTATAGGGATTTCTAAAAAAAAAAAAAAAATCTGTCTATCTATCTATCTATCTATCTATCTATCTATCTATCTATCTGTCTATCTATCTACCTATCCTATCTATCTATATATATGAAGTGACTGTTCCTTATAGCATTTAACTTAGGCATTGTTTCAGTTTGTCTGGGCCACATTGTGGGGAATGAGTTGGATGTCACTTACCTCGAGTTCTCTGGTCGAGACCCGAATTAGGAGTCGCTGTTGACCTATTTTACCATTTTGTACATTGCCCTTAGGCTTGCTTTCCCTCAAAGACGCAGACCTTGGGAGGAGGGGAGGGACACACGTTCTTTTTTATTTTCATTCCTTTAATTTCTTCATCCCACTGTTGCTTCGTTTGACCTCTCGTTCCCGTCATTTTCTCGGCATGGGGAAGTGACATCACTACTCGTTTCCCTTAAATCAAGGAACATTTAGAAACCTTTCACACCTTTTACTCAGGGATGGGGCTGGCGTATGTGTGGTACACTGATGTGACCAGAAGCAGCACTTTTACTGCTCTGGAGTAGGGATGTACAATGTTACAGATAAGTTTGGATTTCCTTCATCTCATGGTTTAAACTTTGTAGATTTCACGTAGATTGCAATACAAAAGCAGCAGGCTCAGCACGAACTGTAGCTGTTGGTTATCTTGAAAATACACTCTCTGCGCAGATACTACTTTAAAGTGTGTTGCCAGTAGTAAAAAGTAAATGCTGAAATTCTCTTTATCCTTTCAACTGCTGAAACAAAAAGGCCTGTATCAAGAAAAGCGAATCCTCAATATTTTTAAACACTAATAGTGTTATTTCAAAGAATAGAGGCTCTTGGTGCACTGCTCTGAGGGAACTGGGACCCAGTTCTGCAAACACTTATACACGTGCCCATGGGAAGTCTGGGCGGGCCAGCGAGGGCTGCTCAGGGACTTGCTGTAAAGCACATGTATAAATCTTTGTGAAATTGAAGCATGGTTCAGTCAGGGCCAGATCCTGACCTTAATCAGGCAGCTGGAAAAGTCTCGGGGTTCACCAGGGCAGAAGCCTCGGGTGGGTGGAGGGGATTTGGCCTGCTGAAACACTTCTGCTGTCCCAGTAATTCGACAAATGGCAAAGTGGGACATGCACTCATACAAAGTGTCTCCATTTCTTCCCTCCCTATCACAGGTAGCAGCAGAGTTCACTAGGGGCTCTGGGCAGCGTTGATGTGAAAAGCAAGGGGAATGAATGCACCACCATAGTGGAGGCAGCGATTTCCTTTCTTCTGGTTCATCAAACTTTCCCACTCCCCCAAATCCTGTAATACATAGCAAAATGAGAATTTGTTGATGCAGGTATGCATATGTGCACACACACACCAAGGCAGAAGTGTCTCTTTGCACACAAATAATTTATGTGTGCATTTTTTTTTTTACATGTATGCCTACATGTCCACTTGATTTCCTATCCTGAGGACAGCCTTGCTTTGTGTCCATAGGGAAATTCCAAACGCATTGCACACCTCTACTCCAGAGTTCAATTTCTTTTACATAGACGACCTCGCTTCAGATGTGTTACCTTTACTGATAGGATCTTTTCTTGTAGCACTATACCTTGTGGGAATATTTTTTGATGTAAACCTAATTTGAGAATCTTATTAAAAATAGAAACTTTTTTTGAAGCACTCACATTGAGGAGTACAGGTAATGTTTTAAAAAATTGCACAAAAGAAAAATGAATGTTGGAATGATTCATTCAGTGTTTGAAAAAGAGATGGCTCTGTTTGAACAGTGAGTTTCATACCTTGTTTGTAAAAAAAAAGTTTTTAAATACAAAAGCAGAGAAAGGTTGAAAGTTACATGTTTTTTGTATATAGCAAATGTCATGTCTAGATGATCTGATTTGTATTGGCTCTGGCCAGGAAGAATTATTACTTAAAAGGCTCTTAAAGAACAACTGTGCTTAATTTTCTGTTTGTATTACATGGGTCCCATTTCTGGGGAATGGAGTCAATGCTTCACACTGTTTATTCCTGTGCTGAAAATACACCTTGGAGCAGCAGTTGTTGAGTGCAGCTACCAGGCACTTCAAAGGGTGGCTATTTTGCAAAACTAGAGTCTCACTCTCCAGTTGTACTTTGGCTTTAAGTTTCTTCTGCCTGTGCCAAGGGAGCCCTTGGCAGCCCAGAAGTCAAGGCTAGTTTTGAGGGAGGCCTTGGCATGGCCGGGCCAGCCCCGGTGTCGGGAGCCTACTGGGGCTGGCAGCCCTTGGGTGGAGAGCTGCTGCCAGCTGAGAAACGACCTGCGTAGTTTCTGCCTGAAGCCTTTCGGTCCCGTTTTCTCCTCTGTCTGGGGATGTTCCATGGTTTTTCAGCACTTCCTGTTCCAGATGAAATCCAAAGAGTATAACCCTGAGTGAGAAGTGCTTGTAACAAGGGATCCTAGCCCAGCGCTGGCAGCAGAGTGGTACCTGAGGCCACCTGGCCTTCCAGCCCCTGTCACTGCCCCTCTCCCCCACTGCTGCTGTCAGAGCTGCCAGGAGCAGTTGGTCACACAGAGCATGTTTTCAGTGATGGTCTTGACTGATGGCAAGACTGATGTTTTTCAGAAGCCAAAGGGAGAGGATCCTGAAGCAGTTTCTGAGGAGAGGGTCCTTTTCCTGTCCAAAGAATGAGCTGGGTAGCTGGGAACTGGTGACAGTGGAGCAAATCAAGTTTCAGGCTGCTCCTGTCCCCCTCCCTGGAGGCGACCCAAGCTTCAGCTCCCACAGGCACATGGGGCAGAAATGCTTGCCCTATCCAAGTGACCGCTGGGCGCTCAGAAAACAGCCCCAGCTGTGTTACAGTGAAGTGCATTCAGCCAACAGGTAGTCTTTATACAAATAACAGTCTCTAAGGTCTCCGTAGGTTTTTTTTTTCTTGTTGTTACCTGAAAGGACTTAAGTCTTCCACTGAGGATTTTATGGAGGCTTCATCCGAGGTTATTTTTTGTTAGTTTCTATTTTGAGCAGTTAAAGCTCCTGTGCCCTTTCCCTTGACCACGCAGTAGGTATGCATTGGAAGTGTTGTTTGCAGCGAGTGAAAGTCACTTGTTGAAGCTGTCGTTGCTGTACTGTGGGATTGTTCATGGGCAGAAACTTCAGGGCCCAGATCCTCAGTTGGAACCACTGGCTTCCCTGGGCAACCCTGCTCTGCCCCTTCCCACCTGCCAGCGAGGGGATCCCACTCTGGTGTTTGCTTTAAAAATCCAGGACACAGGTACTCTCCCTTTGAACACGCTCTGCGGAATTCTTGTCCCGGTCCGTCAGATTTGGATCTGGGAAGCTGAGGGCAAAAATGGGCTGGGGGCAGCTCCGAGTGGCTCGGTCTGTGTCTTCTGCCTGGCCATTGGGCTGGATGCTTTGCAAAGTTACTAATCTGTTAAGGCATAGATACAACTCTTCATGACAGACAGCTAATGTTGAAACTCACTAATGTAGGTATTTGCTCTTCTTTTTTTTTTTTGTTGTTAATAATATATTAACTTGTTGAACACTGTTCTTTTTGCAGTGTTACAAAAGTGGGGGAGGGGGAATTTCCCAACCTTTTTCAGTTTGGGTGAGCTACTGAAAATCATTTTGTACTAGCTATGTCACCACTCCTGGCAGCAGCCCGCGGTGGCGCTTGGCCGTGCCAGGATCAGGTCCAGCCATTCTATAGCAGTAGTTTTTAAAGGTTTGTTTTTTTCTAAATTTTAAATCATTTGGTATTACTAATGAGGGTTGTTGCAAATCACACTTCCAGTGTAGTTCCTAGTGTAGGCCCAGTAAAAGGGATATCGCAGCTTTGTGTTGGGAAGAAATTGAGCTGACATGGCCAGTACAAAGGAGAAATAGGGAGGGAATAACGTTTTGCACCTTATTGAAAAGAGGAGAAGATTTTAAGTGCATACAGACATAGTTAAGAGCTTTTATTGTGACAGGAGAACTTTTTTCCATATGCGTGCATACTCTCTGTAATTCCAGTGTAAAATATTGTACTTGCACTAGCTTTTTTAAAACAAATATTAAAAAAAAATGGAAGAATTCATATTCTATTTTCTAATGGTGGTGTGTCTATTTGTAGGATACACTCGCGTCTGTTTATTGAATTTTATGGTCCCTTTCTTTGATGGTGCTTGCAGGTTTTCTAGGTAGAAATTATTTCATTATTATAATAAAACAATGTTTGATTCAAAATTTGAACAAAATTGTTTTAAAGAAATTGTCTGTATACCAGTACAAGTTTATTGTTTCAGTATACTCGTACTAATAAAATAACAGTGCCAATTGCAAACGTGCATTTTGTGTTTATGAGTTATGACTGAATGGGAGCGAGAGCTTTTCTAGGGATGTAATTTACCCAATACAATTTCCACACACACCCCCCGCTCCCCGCCCTCTCCCCTTGGCAGTGCATTTGAGAGTCTTTGCTTTTATTCATGACAGTGCTGAAACACGCGAGTACCCACCCATCCGCGGCCATAAAACCCTCTGCAGACGATCAGAGTGAAGCTCTTTATTGCATGACAAAAACTTTCCATTGACAACTTTGGAACATTTTAAATGATTGCGGCGCTCACACGCGGCTGCCACAGCTGGAAGGAGGGAGGGAGGGAAGGAGGGAGGCAGCACTGCCATCGCCGTCCCGGCAGGGCCGAGCAGGAGAACACTGCAGGAGAACACTGAACGCTCATCAGCTCTTTTTTGGGCCGTTACACGGAAGCGCTTCACAGGTAATCGCAGGCAACAATGCCAAGGAGTTTTGGACTCGGATTTACTTATTTATGCATGAAAACATCAACCACTAAACATTGTGTCAAATAGCTGCTGGGGAGGGCTCACTCAAACAGCGGGGTGACCGCAAGCCAAGCGAAGACTGCCAGGGTCGGTCCATGACGTGTTTAGAGGTGTGGAGCTGTGCCAGCATCTACCGGAGACATGCTTTGACCCCTCAGTCCCCATCAGCTCCCAGCCTGTCACAAGGGAGGGTCAGCCCTCTCCCACCGGCTGGCTCCAGCTGCTGTGGAAGGCAAACCGCTGGTTTTGGGCCTTGGCTTCCCTTCCCTCTCTTCTACACAAGACCCAACCTGGCACTGCTTGCAAAAGCACTCCTGGCTCCAACAGAAAATTTTTGGTATACTAGTATTAGCAACTAAAGAGCACGATCCCCCAGGTGATACATAGACGCTGTATATACACTGGCAGCAAGCCTTAGCAGCAAATCCGTCAAGAGAGCGGAGTTCAACAGCTATGAAGTAGGGAGTGCTTGGTTCAGAAAAAGCTTCGAACTCTCGTTGTATCCTTGACTTCAAACCACCAACACAGCTGGTGGCTTGGCTAATAGCTGCTGTGTTTCTTCCTTATCCCCATCCTTTCTACCCCTGCTGTTGATTAGCTGAAAGGAAGATACAGGCACATTTTGTATGAGAAAAGCTTTTCCAAGTGCAAAGAGGCATTTTCTGACCCTGCTTACAATTCTCCATATTTACAGGGTGTCCCCATTCTACACTGAACTCCACCGTGTCCTAAGGGAGAAAAAACCTGCACCAAGGCACAACCAAAGCCCCTGCCCCATTGCTGACATGGGCGGGGCTGTTCCAATGAGCAGATGGGCATGTGTTTCTTTCACGAAATGGAGACTTGCATGGCTTGTTTTGCATCTGTCAGGGTGCTGGCTCAAGGCCCACTCCTCTAATAGCTGGCTTCACACCTACAAGGAAGGCTACACATGCGCTCCTCAAGCTACCACATGGTCACTCAGCAAGGCTGCTGCTGTGCCAAGCCCTTCCTCCCCATGGAGAGTTCCAGTAAGCCAGGCTGCTTGGGCAAGAATGCACTCTGCAAAGTGTGCTGCAGCAAGAAGACTCCAGAGTAGGACTTGGGAGCACCAGGGGTGTTACAGGTGTCTTATGTTTCAGTAAGCCAGAGGTGGAGAAGCCCCCAGAGGTGGACAAGCCCAGCAGGGTCTTTAATGACATAATGTTGCCCTTTTCAGCGTCCCTGCTTGTAGGTCTTTGGCATGTTAAACTGCATCACTGGGGAACCAGTGGGCTCAACATTGCTCTTGGGTGCTTAACAGCTGCCTAGCTGGGGGGAAGCAGGCATGACCTTGGCCTACAGCACAGGCTATCACACTCAGCATTCCTCGAGACAGGATGGGGCTGGGGCTAGAGAAGACCTGGTTATGCAGAATCACTCAACATTAAGTCTTATTAAGCACTTAGAACTTTCTTTTCCCACTGAAGGACACCAAGTAACAAAGAACGCAGTTTGATGTACAGATGAGGTAGATCCACAAATGGCACATGTCATTTGTCAGTGGTTGTGGTCTTGGCTCGGACCATCCTACCAGGCATAGTGTGCCCTCAGCTCCCTCTGCCTCAGTTCCTTCTGGGAGTAGCACAGGGCTTGACCAGGTTACAGGACCTGGGGCTAAATGAAGATAAGGGCAACTGCTGAAGCACAGGACTGGGTGCTAAAGGACTCAAGCTCATTTTTTTTTCCATTTTCCAGCTTGTCTGAGAGCTGGACATGTACAGTGTCAATGGTGAGTGCTGACATAATTGAGGGTTATCCCTGAACAAAACTCACATGCAACTGGGTAAGGTGCAGACATGCCACCACCTCAGCCTTTCTGCAGCCCACTTCTCTCTCCTTCTCACTTCGGAGGGAGGAGAAAATGAAAGAAAACATGCTGCTTATCAAAAGGACGGTAAGAGCTGCTATTCAGGAAACCAAATAACCCCAGTCAAAATTTTTACCATTTTTTTTACCAGATTCTTCACTGCCTGAAGAATCATCCTCTTTCCTACTAGTCACTGATCAGAGGTATGTGCAGGAGGGGAAGGAAGGCAGGTGTTAAGAGTGGCCCCAGGCCAGCGGCTCCACATTTCCTACATTCAGAGAGGCAGCCTCCCCTTGCCCCTGCCCCTGTCCTTTGGAAAAAGAAACTGCTTTAAAGACATGTCATGAAGCTGCTCAGTTTGATGTGCATATGATCTTTTAAAAAAATGTTTACAAATATATATATTTATTTATATGCATGTGTATTTCACAAGTTCCACTTAGAAATGTAGCTAAAAAAAGTAGAAAAGCGCTAGTGAGAGTGGGCATGAGACCAGCAGACTGCTGCTCTTCCCACATATGAAGGCACGCGTGTGACGCACACCTGTGGTCGGGCTCACGCCGTGATGGTCTAACCCCAGCAGGTGTTTGTTTGCTGTCGTACCCCTACCCTTTACGTCACATGAATAAAGGAACAGTGATGTCCTACAGCCGTACTGATGCGGAGAGGTCACACTGCCTGTACTCTGGGCTTAGAGCAGGTAAGAGCAGTATGTGGCCCATGGCGGTGTTTGTGGTAAAGAAGCCTGGCATCTTCTTAACATGATGTTTCCAGGCTGCAGGGAACAGAGATCGGGGCCTGTATCCACCAGGCCTGCTTCACTTCTGCATTCACATTTCTTTATGGTATGCAAGCAGGACAAAGGGTCTTTAAAGCCAGCACAAGCATAAGCTGTCGTACCTTCAAGGGACCTTACCCACCTCAAAAGCAGAGGAAGAAGTAAGTTCCACATGTTAAATGGAAGACATCTAAAATACCAGGCAATTTGGAAGATATTCTGTGCTTTTTCCGATGTGCACAATAGACTTCAAAATCACCAGGGATCAGTTTGTGGCCCAGATTTGCTTCTCAGGATGACCAATTGTAGCAACCTTTGTGCATGGCTTTTTAAGCAGTCCAGCGTATTAGTTTAGTTCTAGAGTTTCACTTTGCTATTCCTTTTTCTACAGATCACTTTTTTTGCTTTTCAAAGGAAGCCTGCCTCTTTCCACAGATGTCTATAGGAGGGGAAAGTATAGCACTGAAGTAACATCAGCTGCATTATGATCTCAGCAGCAGTTTAAAGTAAGTGGCCAAGCATTATTAATTCATTGGCACTCACTTTTACATCATTTATCATAAGGAGCTACTGTGGTATTCATGTCGATGCAAGGTGTATCTCCAAAGAAATTTCACTGTGATTTATCAATTAATTAGCAGGCCATTACACTTTATTGAAGTGTTACTCAGAGTCTTAAACATTCATTACTGCCTTTAGAGCAAATGCCTTAACTCCATCTCAGCCTGCCAGTGTCCTGCAATCAATCAGGCTGTTCTGCCAAAAGCACTCTTTTGCTTTCCATGGTGTCAAGGACTGCAAAGGAGTGGCACAAAAATGACCAAAAGTCAATTTGATCTCTCTGCACAGCACAGCATTTTTACATCTCTGCTAGGAGAATGTGAACAGGCAAGGGAACAGGGACAGCTGCAAGAAACACCCTCCCTTGGTGGGGTTACAATTGCCAAGTTAAAATGTCTTAAAAATCTGCTCACAGAGAGCAGGTAAAAGCAGAAACTCAGGTAATTCAAACACTTCACTCACAATAAAGCAGGCAAGCTCTGAAAAGCGTTCTCCTGAACGATCTCCTCAGATGGGGGAAAGGGGCCAGCATGGGTTTGCTACATTCAGTGCCAGCTTCTCTGAAGAAGCAAGTCCATTGAGAGGTTTAAGTAAGAATAGCATTACCAGTCCTGTGAACTGAGAGTGAAAAGAGATTTGGCATTTTTACCATCACAGTAAAAAGTCACCAGTAGCCAGGCCGCATCCACCATCCACGTCTGACACTGCAGGCTGGAAGCTGTGCCACTAACATCCACTCTTTGGCCAGAACAAAGATTAAGAGAATTTGATTTTTTATTTCTCCATGCAATTCCTTGCATCTTTTTCTCCCTCAGCCTGCAATTTCTGCAAGGTGCACTGCCAGAAGTGGTGGTAGCTGACAGGTCAGTCTTAGAAAAAGGAATGTGTGAATGTCTGGAAGTGTTAACAGCCATGTCTGTACAAGCCAAATCCTTGTTAATTGAGGTTTCAGCAGCTATTTAGCAGAGGAGGGAAATAACAGGTAAAGAAATGTTGATTAAAAAATAAAATAGGCACAATAATAAAAGATGAGGCTATTGCATTTTGAAACAATGGCACTGTGTTAATAGTGTAATCTTCCCCTTCCAAATCCCAGCCCATAGCTTCTCCAATGGCTATGACACTGCCATTCTGAGCGAGAAGGATCTTTGCCACTAACACAACATGGAGGAGAAAGCAAAGGAAAACAGCAGCCCTTCCTGCTCCTTTCCCTCACGCCTCTCTCCAGCCCCTCAATCCCAGGCTAAGAAAAGACCTGACTGTGCTGCTGGGTGACTCGGATAAACGTTGTTCTCCTGCTCAGTTCCTTGAGTTTGGCAGCTCCCACGTAGGTGCAGGTGGAGCGCAGCCCCCCGAGGATGTCCAGGATGGTGTTTTCCACATCCCCTCTGTATGGTACCTCCACAGTTCTGCCCTCCGAAGCCCTGGAGAAGAGATCAGTTAATGCATTTATGTCTGGATGCAATACATATTTATTGTGTTTACAGAAGTAATGTGGAGCTTAATAATTTGCAAGCTACAGTTTACAAACATTCCCCCAGCTTTACTGCTTGGATGCCTGTGGCTGCTTGGTGCTCTCAAGCACTGAAATGCCTCAGCTCCACTCACCACCAACACTGGGAACTAGAAGCAGACAGATCTTGTAGATGCTCCAATATCCCCTGAGTTTATTTACAAATCTGCCCCTTCCTCCCCTCTGCCATCTGCCAACAAGCAAGTGAAACTTCCAGCTTTATCGAAAGGTAAATTTGACTTTGAGAGCTCCAAGCTTTAAAGTTTAAGGAATGGCCAGGCTCAGGCAACTTAGAGGAATGTTGGAACTGCTTCTCAGCACGCACCAATCAATACAGCTCTACAGAGGCTTCACAGCCCCTGGGTTCTGTCCCATGTCACTGCTCAGACACACATGGAAATGCTCTGGCTATCTCCTACCAGTCTAATTCTCCAGAGCTCACAGAGCTGGAGTAGGAAACCTGTCACAGAAACCTGCTGCAGAGCTGTCCCCTGAAGCTAAAGGGTGATCAAGCACAACTGAGAGTCAGGCAAAAAGGCCAGTAAAATAGCAGTGCTGTGAATACTGTCAAGTACTGGTACATGCCAGCACAGACTGCACTGCTTCCAAAAAGCACATCTGAAGAGTTACACAATGAAAGAATCCAGGCAAATAACTTTCAGTCCTTGTCCTCCAGCTTTCTCCAGTCTCATGCCTGGCAATTCTTCGTGCAGTGGAGAACCTCAGCCAGCAGGCTTTAGAGCAAGCTTGTTCTGCCTGGCTCACCAGCTCTCCTCTGGAGAGGAAGGCTTTGGGAAGGGAGGGTCTAAAACAAATGCAAAGGAAAGAAGGACACTGTCCTTCTGCCCTGCAAAATGGAAGCAGCAATCATGGCAGGGATCTGCCCTTGTTGTAAATGTGGCTTTATTTACTTCTTCCTTAAACAAGTTTTCTAGAGAATAGTGCAAGTAAGAAAGGGCATGCCTGTCTGGAGGCTCCATTTGTGAAACATTAACAGAAACAGCAGCTGTGTGGAGGTACTTCAGTGTGAGCCTGGCTGTATTTCATCGTGTTCATTTAAATGTGAGGTCACAGCCCGAAGGAGGCAATAAAGAACTGTTGATATGCCATGTGAATAAAGAACCATGATTAATCTCCCTGCATCTGAGTAACTGACTCCTTCTTGGAACTCTTAAATAAACACTGCAGTAAGTGTCCAATGGAAGAGGGATGCACCACTGCCTTCTCAGAGACTGCACAGAACTCAGGGATGTGTTGTAGGACCTGCACTTCTGGGAGTGCAGGTCCACTGCCAGCGGGAAAAGGTCTGATGCACAAAATGACACAGAAGCAGTCATGCCACAGTTCTTGGGTTTTGGCCATGCCCACCTTTTCCAGTTAAAGCTGGGAGGTTCAGCTTGGCCTCTAGGGAACTTCTGTGAGATTTTGAGAGACAATGCATGTCTGGGATTTGGGGAAACCAGTGCAAATTCTACCTACCAGATCCTGCCATCTGATGAGCTCTGCATGCTCTGCTGGGCAAAAAGTGCATGGTTTACTGCATTCATGCATGACTGCCTCTTGAGTTCATGCATGAGAGGCCAATTAACTGATGCGTGAATGCCCTGTACATTCAAACACGAGTGTCCTGTTAATTCATGCTTGAGCATCCTGTGAGACATAAGCTGTAGGGTTTCGATGGCAGAGAACTGATGGCAAACGAAGGCAGCCTCGGTTATCACAGAGATGGGAACATTGCTCCCAAAAGCGTGAACACTTGACAGTTCTTTTTTCAGGGCAAAATTACAGAAATGCAGGACACTTGCAGTCACTACACCAGGAGATGTCCCTGCAATTGCTATAGCGATTTAGGAAGCTGGCTGTGTTTTGGAGCCACTTTTGGCTCTGGAGACTAAAATCTACAAAAGTGACGAACACCTAACGACACAGCCCCAGAGTTCTGACAGCTAAACACTTGCTACTGCTCCTTTAGGATCAGCTGGTGAGCTGGTGGGGTGTCCAGTTGATCAAGGAGTAACCTATAGGTACCCTACTGGGGGAAGCATGCGAGAAGAGAGGTGCAAGATTAGCTCCACAGGAAACACCTGGAGTCAAGTTTTATGTTCATCCTTGAAAAAGGTGTCATAAAGGACTGAAAATTCTCAGTGGTCCCACCTAACATGCTGGGAATAACATATTCCAGAAGGAAAAGGAGGCATATAGGATACAAGTGGGGCAGAAACCCAGAGCTGAGTTAAGCAGCTGCAAGCATAGCATATACTGCATAGCACAGTTAATGTTGTTACAGCTGTGGAGCAGAGCCCCAGGAAAGCAAAACTGTTCAGTGTGTCACCTTTGTCCCCAAATGGGGATGTACCCAAGCTGCTGCACATCAACACTGTTCACTCTCCCTCCACATTTTGGATGTAAATGAAGCCCTGTAGTAACTGAACTCATGACCCTGCTGGTAACTCAAGAGTGGTGGTAATTTTGCTTGTTTGCTCTTCATCGTATGCTAATCACAGAAAATAACCCAAACTGCCGTTATGGTCTTGGTTAGTTGTTTTGAAGAGTTAAGTCCTAACGTGTAGCAAGTATTCAGATTATGATGATAACCTAATCCTGACAGAGGAGTCCATAGGAGTGCTGAGTGGAGTTTATAATGGGTATATATTCAAACTGTTGGGGTTTTCTTGATAATGTATTTTGGAGAAACAAACTGTGAAGGTTGGCATCAGTGTGTGCTCAGGCTGTTGGCACATTTATCTCCACTGTCTTATCCACAGGGATGGGGTGGGTGGGTGAGGTTTGCGATGAATGTATATTCAAGTTGTGTTAACATTAACCCCAACACTCTACTCCCCAGAGTAAAGGGGAGTAACAGAGACAACATATAACAGGTAACATGTTGCCCAGACAGAGCTGCTGAGTTCAGTCATCTGGTTCCTGGGGACGAGTGGGTGGAGTTTTACCATGCATATGCACATGCTGTTGCACTATTACAGTCTAGTCAAGGAGTGGGATTTGGATATATATCGGTGTATAAGCAAACTGTGAAGTCAACCTCTTTAACACAGTGGTCAGAATGAAGGAGAGACATTTTACTAAGTGTACTGCTACAATATTAATCCCTACTGTCTGGTACAAAGGGAGGAAGAGTGGAGTTTATAACTGATGTATATTAAGACACTGATGATGTTGAAAGAGTTCACATTGGATTAACATTCTAAGAGTTCTCTGAGATGGGTCTGGCAGAGGTGAGAAGTGACATATAGGCCATAAATTGCTGGGCTTATGTTCCTGTTTGAGTGCCTTCACACATGAGCACTGAATAAATTAATGCATGAGTGCCCAATTACTTTATGCAAGAATGCCCAATAAGTATCGCATTAGTTCATGCATGTATCCCCAAACACCCTGTTAGTGGATGCATGAGTGCCCAATATGCATGAGCACTCACATGGGTGCTATGTGGGGCACAGACAGTAGAGTTCAGGTGACAAATGCTGCCAGCATGACCTGGGAGGGAGAAGACCACGACCTGCATCACATCAGTCACTGAGATGGTTCCCCCTGCCTCCAAAAACGGTGTGAACCACCAAACCTTCTGCTAGTCAGGGGACCACATCACACCTCTGCTCAAGAAACAAGAGCAGCCTCTGGGAGGAGACACAGCTGGATACACCCGAGGAAACATGTTGCTGGAGATGGCACTCTTGAAAGGAGGTGCTCCATGCCAAAAGTGCGTACTCCCAAAGGGACTGTAGTTCCTGGATGACTCATGCCAGAACAGGGAGATCCACAAAGGGAATGTGGCCTGTGGACAACCCACAGTCATGCAGGCACAAAAAGAAAGAGGAGCAGACAGACATCATTACACACATGACCACGATGTCCTGTGCCACCCCTTTTCTCACTGAGGGAGCTGAGACTAACTCCAGTGTGACCTGTGGCAAAAGCAAGGGGACGTGAGACATGGCAGGGTGAAGAGACGTGTCTGGCTTAAATGGAGGCCGGAAAAGGCAGAGGAAAGATATTTACTTACCAGTTTGGTTAATTACCCAGCAGTGATTAGGAGCTTAAGTTAGTTGGCCATAAATGAAATAAAATAGAAAATCCCCAAGTTGAAACTGTTTTGCCAGCAACAAATACCTATACACAGAACATGCATGGATGTCCTGGTTTTAGAGTTGATTTTCTTCCTAGTAGCTGGTACAGAGCTGTGTTTTGGATTTAGGATGACAATAATGGTGATAACACACCGATGTTTCAGTTGTTGCTAAGCAGTGCTTACTCTGTGTCAAGGACTTTTCTGCATACCACACGACCAGGAAGTAGGCAGCGGGACACAAACTGGCCAAAGGGATACTCCATACCACATGGCAACATGCTGAGTACGTGAACTGGGGGGAAAGGTGGCTGGGACCACTGCTGGGGAACTGGATGGGCATTGGTTGGTGAGTGGTAAGCAACTGTGTATCACTGCTTTTGTATATTATTATTGTGGTGCTGGTTGTTATTATTACAGAATCACAGAATCCCTTCCTTTTTTTTTTGTCCTACTGTCTTTATCTCAACCCACACATTTTACTGGGTTTTTTCCCCAATTCTCTCTCCCATCCCACTGGGTGGTGGAGTGAGTGAGCAGCTGTATGGTGTTTAGCTGCCTGCCAGGTTAAACCAGGACAACAGGGCTGTCACAAAAGCTGGCACAGAGCTGCATAAGCATGTCAGCAGAAACTGCTGTGGGTTTTGCAGCTCTGACATCTCTCCTGGAGTTAAGACCCAAAACAAACCCGTTCCCAGAAAGAAAGGTGAAGACAGAACAGTTCAGGCTCCCAGCAGCTGGGAAAGGCGCTTAGATGCTCTCAGCAGAGACTGTCTCTTGCCAGCCACTGAATGGTGAATAGAAAGGGAGACTTATTTGTTACAGGGTTTTTTGCACAGGGTGCAGTCTGTGATGCACCTCCCGGCCAGCCCAAGGCTGCTGCTGGCACGGGGGGGTTGTGCATGATGGGTGGGAATCCTGGCAGGGTGGATGGGATGATGCACATGTGATGGTGTCATGTCAGCCCAGCAAAATGTGGGTCAGAATAAAGGGGTAAGGCTGCCCCAGCATGAGGCAACCTTGTGAGTGGGGCATTAAAGAAACACAGAAAATGGGAGCAGGACTTCCAGGCTATCATTTAGGATACAGAGCAAGACAGTAAGCAGCAGCCAGATGCTGGGGCTCTTCTGTCTCTGTAGCCCAAATTTCTACCTGCAGTTAATATAAAGTGCCCAAAGCCAGCTTAGTAGCAGCAGTGAATTGCTGAGTGAACACATTCTAACTGCACTGCTCACACAAAACCTGTGAAATCTCAAAAGGGTTAACAAAAACTAATTGGCTCTAACTGGTAACAATACTGCTACAATCGCAGTTCCTGCTTGCCTTATTTCTCTTCTTCCGTAAAAGAAACGTAAAAATTGCCTTTCAGAAATCTGCAGCTCTGAGCCACATTCCTCAGGGAAGAAGTCAAAAATGTAAAAAATAAACCAATATATAAATCACATAAAGTAATGAAACTCGGTACATAGGTTTCATACAAAATTATACGGGATCAGCTTGACATATTAATTACAAAAACAATTACTCTTGACTTTATTCTCTGCTACAGTCATCTCACCTTACCTGTCAATCTTAATGTAACAGTTGGCCGTGGGATAAGGTTCTCCAGCCAACGTGTAATTTTGAGAAGATGAAGTGAAGTGACAGGTAGGATTCTGATTCTGCAGGGCACTGAGCACACTGCACTCCCCAATGCTTGAAAAAAACACTGTGAGTGCTCAGGCTCTTTTAAGGACAAATCAGCTTATTTGTGTCACTGATACAGCCTGCACTTTTTGAACACATTATGAAGGAGCACTACTGACTTGACCTGTTTGGGTCAAGTTTCGATATCCAGCATTTAAAATGTTGACTAACACTTTTGGTTCAAGTTTCCCATATGCTAAACTAGTAAGTGACTAAGCTTCCTGTAACTTTTACTGTGACAGCAATTCAAAAGCAAATCCTGGCACTGTTTCAAATTGACCTTTCAATGCCCAGAACATTCACAATGCTGGATAACTATTTTTGCTATTTTTAAACCACAGTGACACTCATGCTGTGAATAGGCCAAGCAAGAACTGAAACCAAGGCTGCTATGAGTAGGCAGCTCCACGTCATGGCTGCAACATGAAGAAGGTGAGAATCGTCACCTTCACAGTTAACAGTCAAGGCTTCCAGTTTTAGTGTTTGGAGCTGTTGCATCTAGCAGTAGACTTCTTCTGTTACCTATTGGTGGCACAAAAATGCAGTATCTCAACAGGGACTAAAAATTTCAGATTGTGCTCCTTCTCCTTTGTTGCTGAGGTTTCAGAACTTGATCCCCAGGAACTCTCAAATCAAGGATGCAAATCAAAATACACCTATGCATCAAGCAGAATTTGTATAATATTACCCATAATGAATTCAAAGGGTTTGACTAGAATGATCCAAATTCAATGCCCTTCTGTACATCCCTTACTCCTACAAGACAGAATACTTGCACGTTATCTCAAGTTTAAGGGGGACCAGTGTCAATTAGTTCCTCTGCTAGCGACAAATTTTGTTGCGGGATCACACCCCCCTAACTAGGTGCAGCAAAATTTAAGAGCCTTAGACCTTTGTTTCCCTGGTACAGACAGCTTTCTCAACTATTCCTGCTACTTTGACCAGCTCTGTGGAGGCCAGGCCCTAAATGACTGTGCAGCATGCTTGGGCTGTGATCTCTCAGGGAGCTGTGGTTAACTACATGCCTGACCAGCATCAGGCCTTTCCCACACTCCAGCTGATTGAAGCACGGTAGCAAAGGACAGGAAATCATCACTCAGATAAACGGCTGAGAGCACCACTGCGTGACTAGCAGTGCCACTTTTACATTACAGTCATACCTCACATATTCACGCTTCCAGTTTTGCTTCCTCATACCCTCGTTTTTTTCAGCGAAAACTCTTTATTTGTGGAGCTTCCTGGTCTGTGCATGCGCAGTACCTCTGCTTCACCAAGGGGTGACACTGGCACTCCCCCGGGGGGTGGGACAGCCACGCCCTGTGCGGTGGCGGAGGACGAGCCTCTTGCTTGCTTGAGGACTGCCCAGAGTTCGGCACCACTGCATTACAGGGACTTCTCGCCACTTCTGCTGGCGCTGCTGGGAGCTGCCCAGAGACTGCACTGTTTCTATAGGAACAGGTAGGGGAAAGCAATGCCAGAGGCACAGCCTCTTCCCATCCCACTGTTCAGCTTGTTCACAAGCCAAGTGCTGTGTGCTCCCAGGAGCCACCCGCCCTGCACTGATGCAGGATACCCTCCCGCAGGGCCAGGCTGAAAAGTGGGGACGGAATGGGGAGACACTCCCTCGCCCACCCCCATCCTGTCCCCGGCAAGGTGCGCCGGGTGACAGGTACCGGGGAATACCAGCTGCACCCTGAGAGCCCTGCAGGTGGAAGGAGTGGGACACACCCACGCCACCTCCGCCAAACCCCTGTCCCTGCATGGCTGTTTAGAGCACCCGCTGCAGGGGGCGAGGTGAGGGACATGTGTGCCGAGGCGCTATGCTCGTTATGTCTGATAGAGTCACAGTGATCCCGCCTCCTCCGCTCCCAGGGCTCAAGGTGACACCCTGCTCCCGGCACACACGGCTAGTGGGCGAAGCAAGACCTGGAACTAGGGACACAGAGAGCTCTGGCATGGGAATAAACACAGTGCCTCCAGGAGCCCCTCCGGGCCTTGGTGCTGCGCCCTCCGGCATTCTGTGGCTGAGGGGGGCAGGGGGATGGGCATGGCTTATTTGTATATTCATGTCACGCCTATACTCGCTGATTGAGCGATTTGTGCCCCGGGAGGAGACCCAAAGCCCCATGACCTCCGAGGTACTACTGTATAAGATAGATACTAGTGCCTCGCACTCAGACTATTGTTCAGAGGTCTTGATGACAAGCAGATTTGCTGGGGGACAAAAAAAAGAAGAGCCTCAAACCTCTACACTGCTTCTGGCAAGTGGCATATGAATCCAGAGTGAATCAAAGCTGGGATATGCAAGCACATCTTTCTGGTGCATCATTTCAGCTTGTCTCAAATGCAGATGACCTCTTATGCAGTTCTTTCTTCTGCAAATAAACACTTGTGCTTGAAAGCACAAACACTGCACAGCTTGCCCAGAGATATGGTGGATGCCCCATCCCTGGAAACATTGAAGGCTAAGTTGGACAGAGCTCTGGGCAACCTGATCTACATGAAGGTGCACTCCTTATAGCAGAGGGGTTGACTAGATAACCTTTAAATGTTTCTTCTAACTCAAATGATCCAATGATTCTGTGATTTAGGTCAAAGGAAACAGGTGTAAATGCTCTGAAGGAGCAAAGTGCTAGGTGAACTAGTGTACAATTTTATGGTGCAGACAAAAACCACTACAGCAGCCCATGCTGGGGTGGAGGAAGTCGGATCAAAGATCTTTCTATCTAGCATGGTATCTGGGATTCTTGTGGTCCTATTAGGTTGTCTCTCTGTCAAAGCATGAATTCCATTTTGTTTTGTGGATCCCATTCTGCTTTATGTTCTGTGCTGTCACCTTCACACATTCTTACCCACGGTAGCGGCTGGACACACTGGGGAAAATCTGTATGCTGCAGCAGATGGGGCCAACAAAATCCACCATTCCTGAGTGTCTGGCTTAAACAGCACGTAAGGTCACTGTCTCCGAGACTCTTGCAAACTGCAGCTTACCAGATGAGACCAGAGGCCAAATCTACACCAGCAGAGAAGAACCAAAAAGGACCCCTCAATAAACCAGTGTATGCTCTAAGACAGGAAACATTCTCTAACAAAGTATGTAAGAACCACGTTGCCCAACGGCAGTGACTAAAGCTGCAACTTGTAAGAGAAAGGCCACAGAGGTTTCCTGGTGTCATCTGCTTTTCTAAAACCTCAAAATTCTCAGCAGTTTCCAGAGTCAAATAGCAATGGACAATGTTTTGCAAAGCCTGTCTTCCTTTCCTCTCCACTGATGATTTGAGTTCAAAAGCCAAGCTCCTGCATGCTGCATGACTTGAGGCTACTGTTGTGCTCTCTTACCCTAAAAGGGGTGGGAAAACTGTACAGCAGGCTTCTGTTGCCAAAGATCACCAATTCACGAGGCACTCACTTTCTGCAAACAGAAGGGAGCACGTGGACTAGTTGGGAACCCATACACCAACAGGATACTCAACCTGGATAAGCAGAGGGATAGAAACTTTAGCCTGGTATGCCCTGTTCCAGCATGTAATTTATACACATTCTGAGATCTGTAAGTCAGATCAGTGCCTAATGCCTCCCCAGACCACACAGCCGGTGCTGCAGTGACAGCACTCCACACTAGCTGCCACAGTGAATATTGCTGCTCTCACCCAGAGCCACCCCCATTTTTTAATTCCTTGTATTCCTCTTTCTCTGGTCTCCCTCCCTCAGATGTGCTGTCATGAATGTAGGTAACAGTTTCTTAAATGGGTGTAGAGGCATGGGCCTTTTTCCAACAAATGCCTTTTGCACGATTCTGCTCCAGAAGTTCCTCCATGGATGGCTCACCGCAGTTGCTCTTGTGTGGAATTCATACCTGTATTCAGCTACCCCTCCTGCATGTTTCTTCATGGCTGTATCAGAGCTCATTCCATAGAAGAGTTTCACTTTCTTGCCATTCTTTTCCATAATCTCTCCAGCACACTGGTCATGGCCCGCAAACATTCCTCCAAGCATGACAAAATCAGCACCAGCTCCTGTGATCAATGAAGTGACATGTAAGAAAGCAGGGAAGAGAGAAGAGGATGAAAGACAAAGAAAGAAAACAATGACCTCCAAAAACAATAGCCAGCACCAAGTAGTTTGGTACAGAGTCCGCTCCTGCAACAGACATAGGGAACTTGGAATAAAAGCTTTACTGAAGAACTGATGTGATGAATTGTATTCCTCTGGTATTTTAAATTGAAAAAAATCCTTTTCTGTTGTAATGGCAGAGATATAGATTATGCTACTCCACACCACACCTTATTTTCAAATTCAGTTTTAACCCTTTACTTCATACTAGTATGTGAGCACAGTCCCTTATTAAGTACTACTGTGGCTGCAGTAATCAGAAGTCCTAAACACAGAGCTCAACACTGCACAGAGAAGAATCCTACTCAGAGAAGAGTAGGTTCCTACTTCAAGAGCTTTCTAGGCCACAAGCTGAGAGTAGAAATGTCGTGTACTCCTCCCAGCAATGATATAAAAGAAGCACATCTTTTACTGAAATTCTGTGTTTTTCAAGTCCATTTGACATATGTGTTCAGTGTAGTTCTGGATGACTCCTGATCAAAAAGATCTTGACAAGTTTGCATTTGATTTGTGTTTATAAACGCTGGGGCAAGGACCCCCACCTTTGGGTTCTGTGGTTCTCAGCACACATGACAAAGGAAGTCTAACCCACAGCTACAACTCCTAAATATGTTCCAGACACAGAATAACAACACTGAATACTCAGTCATGACTGTTCAGTCTATCTCCTCTGGCTTTGTAAAGCATGAAATCAGTTCCACTGGGAGTAAGATCAGGAAGGGTTTTGGAATCACTCTGGATTTCTACTCTGATCTCCAGTATTTCCAGCAGGGCTGGAACTATTCCACCAGCAGCTCCTCCTGTGATATTCTGGCATATCTAGTCCTGCTTGGAAAAGTTTGTCTTTTAGTCTTTTATGAGCCTATGCTGACCCAACCCTGAAACAAAGCTTTTTGCTGTTCATACCCTCTGCTTCTTCAATGTGTATGTGTCAGAACAAGCCTCTCCTCTGCTCAGCTTCTTTGCAGAACTGGCAAAAGAACAGAGCTATAAATCTCACTTCATAGAAAGCAGATGAGCCTGAACTAAACCCACTCTGTTAAGAACATGTCCAAATTCTAGGGACATCCCAGGCTAGGTAAGTCTAGCATGAGGATTTGCTCTGATCTCTGTCACTGTCCAAACAAAAGCGCCAGACCTTGAAATCTGAAAAGTAAGTGAAATCACTGTCAAAAGTGCACAGCTTCTGCCAAACCTGAATTTGGGAATATTTTGGTCTTAGAACACATGACAACCATGAAGTGTGCCAGTTCCCTCCCTTCACCCCTTTGCCAAAGAACAGACCTGGGAGCAATGCCTGGGAGTGGAGCATCCAGCTGCTCTGCTGACCTCACCTCCCTTTCCCTGGCTGTTGCTTGGAAAGAACACTATGTCCATGGTAAAGGGATATTAAAAATGAGGCTTGTGCAAAACTGCTGAGCACATCACAAGCATTATTTATATCCAGGCAGAGTTTCAGGTGTCCTAGCATGGCAGGTTTCTCCTGAGCTCTCTTGTTTCAAATGGCTGAGTTCTAAAGCCTCTGTTTGACTTATTTCTGATACTACTATTAACCTGCCAAAACCAAACGGAATGCTCATCCTTTAAAACATTCTTAATTACTGGTGGCAAATACCTGTTGCTACCTGACACAACCTTGCTCCATCTCCACAAAAAAATAAGTACCCTGGGAAATCTAGTTTATGTCATCTTCATGGATGGAAGAAAATAACATGAGGAAGGAGGGACAGACTTGACGTCAAGGTTTCAAAGAGGGTGTTTAAACAAGTCAAAGGCTTGCCAAAGGGCATTCTGGACTCGTCTTGATCAAGACAAGTCCCTTGATCAATACTTTCCCCTGACCCCCAGCTCTAGTGCCATCTCTGGACATGGGTCTTTCAGCCTCCAAATTATTAATGCAAGTATCACATGAAATCTACCCTTCAAAATCACAGAATTTTGGTTCCTGTACACTTCAGTATCTATTTAGTATTTTCCTTTCGACTGCGTATTTTGGGAGGAAAGCAAGTATGTTTGAATTACAGGATTGAAACCCATCCAATCTGAGTAACTTTTGCAAACTACAACATAATCCATCATGCTCTTCCAGAAGAGAGGAGCTATGTTACAGCAGATGCAGCATGTCTAAACATTGAAATGACACATGCTTTCTGCCCTGCCACTCCAGAAATGACAAGCCTATATAAAATATACTTTTCCAAGGCTCTCCAGAACCTTCCACCATGCTTCAGTGTTGCAAAGATAATCTGGCAGTTTCAGGTCTGTTCCACTACTTTTCCACCAGTTAATATCTGACCAGGAGACTGTAGTTTTTAGCGTGGTCTTTCTTAACTTATGTATGTTTTTTTCGCATAGCCACCAGAAGCACTGGTGATGTTTACAACATCCATTTGAAGTCTTTGGTTTTCAAGTATAGATTGAAAACATGCCATTATTTTAGGTTGGTGGGGACTGGGAATACCTGGCAACAACCCTCCAGAGACCACAGGATGTGATGGGGTATGTTGCACACAGCAATTCATCCAGAGCTTTTGCTCCACTTCTCCTGTTTCTACACAATGCCACTTTATTACACTGACTTCCCCCTTGAGGCCTGTGCTGTATCCGGGCTGATTCTGCTTATTCACATTTCACAGTGCCTCCTCTTTCAAGCCATTACAGAATACAAGTGCTGATGCCAGCCCAAACTTGCAGCACTTCCACAGTTGTGCTGGATCTGGATAGAATCCCTCAGATGTCTTTTGTATGCCTGATTATACAAGTTACTGATAATCAGATTGGCTCTGCACGAACTCAGCTGGAGTCAGCCTGGATTTGCAGGCTGCACAGCCCTCCAGGCAGATGCAGTGTAAGTTTGCCTGGACCAGAGCTGGCCCTGGAATCAACATTCACCTGTGCTGCAGCTGAGCCAGCAAGCCTTTGCAACAGTAGGTATACATACAGGAAAAAAAGCCAGTCAGTGGTGATATGTCAGGTATAATTTGGAACTAGTGTATGTCCCCAGCTGACTTTTCCACATGATTTTCCCTTCCTTTTCCTTCCTTGCTCCTGCATCTCTTCTCACCACTTCTGTAAGGAACAGCAGTTATGTGTTAAAAGATGCTGGCATAGGATTCAAAAGAAACATTCTTTCCTGGCTGTGTCACAAAAATATATGTGACCTCAGTATTTCTGTGCTTTGACTTCTCATCATTAAAAAAAGGAGACAGTAGTGCTTCCCTAGGGCATTCAGAGTAATGTGTTCATGTTATCAGCTGTTCCAAGGCTACAGTTACATGAACCATCATCTGAGAGCCCAACATAATGTTCTTTCTGCCTTCTCTCATTCCTGCATCAAAACAGCTCTTTTTTTCCTACCAACCTATATCTCTTCCATTACCATCTCTAACAGCCTGGTGGCAGTGACATCTTCAGTTTACCATCCAGCAGTTCCAGAATTCCAGCAGTTCCAGAATTCCAGCAGTCTCCCCCAGAGTCACTCCCAGCATCATTGTCCATCACCCTTAGCACTTCCCTGCTCCTTGCCTTTTTATGTAGGCTTCTGCTTTGTTTCCCCTCTGTCAAAACGCCCGATCTGCCTCTGACTCCTGATATCACTCAATGGTATCATTTACCATTTGTAAAGCTTCTCAACTTCATGATTCTTCACAATTCTCCACCTGCACTCAGCCCACTCTACTCCTCCCATTTCCATGAACTTGCCTCCTCCAGTCACATCTTCAGCCATTTGTCAATGCTGATCTTCACATCTGGGAGTGCCCTCACACTTCCCATGATTCAAATGGTTGCTTTGCCACTGCTTTATAGCGAATCATCCTCTTTAATGAAGATTTTACAATGATCCATTAGAACAGAGATAGCATAATCACTTTAACCAAAAGTCCTCTTCAGGTCTCTTGCCCATGCTTTGTTCAGGCCTTTATCCCTATGTGAGACTGTACATCTGCGTGTTTTGTCACCCAGCCTTTGCTATCCAAAATATTTATGCAACTCCTCCCCCTGGGAGGCTCTAGGCAAGTGCAGAGGTCCGTGCTAGACAATTGAGTATCAAGGCTTTGGCATGGTGGCTACGTTCTACAAGGTCCACATAGCAATTCACCTTAATACATTCCATAAACACTGGTAGTAATAATATTATCTCAAAGCTTATTTTGCCACACACCTTCGACAAATGCACACTTGGCTCCAGCTAGTCAGATGTCCACAGTTTGTCTACCTCAACTGTACGCAACCAGTAAATTTATTGCCTCAAGGTAATTTCAATCAGTTCCAGCCCTGTACCTGTGACACACAGTCAGATTGATCTATTTGGTCTACTACCAGGTGTACAACTACTGCCTGTATAATCTCAGTTTTCTGATGCTCCAGGGGCCAAGGGACATGCTCCAGGGGCTTTCAGACATGCACCACTGAATCCCAGCACTTCCTGACAATCAGCAAAGCCAGCATCTGCCCTTTCACGGGTTTCAAGTAGGTTTGGCTTCAGCTAGCCCAAAGAGACTACATGGATCCTTCAGACTTGTTATAAACACCACAAAGAAAAACATTAGAAACACTATGAAGTTGCTTCCTGTTGTTCTAACTTCTGGAAATGCTCTTGTTGAAGAAAGACCTTTTCTACAGGGCAGGTTTCTGTGCAGGCAGCTGGAAATGAAGCAAGGTCAGTATCTCAGTTCAGAGGCTCCCAACAACAACACTGCCACTAAGAACGTGATGAGCTTTGGAGCCAGAGAAAGCTAGGCAGAACAAAGACCTCACTGCAGGCAGCATGTCAGAGTGAGCTGGATGAAGGAGAGATTTGGTGTTTTTCAATACAATCTTTTTGTCAGAGAGGATGAATGCGGCTGTTCAGCTATGCTGGAATCACACAACTGGAAGCATCTATTCCCCACATCACATCACCACTGGGTAAACACAGGGGAGATGTGAAATCCTCTGACCAAGCACATTCCCTGCTGGTAGCTATCACTGCACAGCTGTGCTTAAAATTCTCTGAATAAATCTGGCCTGTCATCTGACCTGTCCCAAAACAGGAGCTGTCTCCAAACTTAGAAGACAGATTTTGGTCTCAACATTTCCAGAAGGCCCAGAGTTTTTCTTGGCAGGTCTGTGATCTGAGTTTAGGCCTGCTTCTTTCCATACTCACAAAGCTTCCTGCAAAGCAGACATGCTATCTCTTGTTATCGTACCACCCTGAAACCCCAGTGAGAGACTGTGCTGTCCCACTGTATTCCAGGTATTACCCACTGTGATGTCTCCAAAGAGTCTGGCGTTTTGGGGGAGTGCCTTTAAATGTTCTGTCACCTCAGAATGTGTTCAGCACCTGGTTCCCATATGTTGCTATAACAAAGCTATGGCTAAGTGACAATCATGAGCTTGACCCCCCCCAAAAAATGTAACTTCTATGCCCAACAAAACACTCACAGATTAAACTCTCTATTCCACCACCAAGAGCTGGTATAATTCACTGAAGCTACCAGCACAAAAGCAAAATCTGTTAATTATTAGCTTAGATGTTTTAGACATCTGCCTAACTCTAGGGGATACAGTATAAATAAAATCTCATCTCTTCAAGTAGACAGCTGATCCCAAGGACATCTCCAAGGACCTGACCTGCCTTTTTGTTTTGTTCTTCTGTCCAACATGCATTCCACCAGCTCTTCCTCCACTCAAGGCTCAAGTCACCCAGAACTGGCAATGTTACAGGCATCTTGGAATCTGACTCCGAAGAAGCTCTTACCATTTTGTTTCAAGACTGTCCCAGTGGCTGTATCTCATACACACCTGCATCTCATACACAACTAGCACTTCAACCACTCTGGTTTTTGCACTGCAGAATTTGGACTGTCTGGTCCAAAAAGCAAATTCACATCGGGCGCATTAATTTCACTGGAGTTCACCTGCAGGGATGAATGTAACCTACTGCTAACTGAGTACATATTCAGGATCAAAGGGAGAGGGGTGCTGGAGATACACGAGGTGTAATGGGTGTCACGACACACTGTCCTTACCAAATGCTTTGGCGACATCTCCTGGGCAGCTGCATCCTCCGTCCTGCACAAAGAAAAGACAGTGAGTGGCAGTGAGCTCACTCAGGGACCTAGTGAGTACTGGAGCTCTGTGACCTGCAGCACAATGGCCCCTGCCCAGAAACAGTGTCTAGAGCTGACCATGCACTTGGTATATATATAATTTGTCTAAGTTTTTAGGGATTCCATAGGATCCTTTCCATTGCTTTCCTCTTTCAGGCTCACTTACTGCACCATGTGGTCCACTGATAATATCACCGGTAACAGAGCAATGCAAATTCCTGACTGCAACTTCCTAAAATCCCAGAAATGAGAAAATATGACCTCCTCTGATGATCTGAATCATCTGCTGCCATTTTCATGAAAGGCTGTGTGATACAGAGCTACCACAACCTTCTACCTTAAACCACTAAAGACATTTAAAATAACTTCCTCAGCAGTTTACAATACATTAAAAGGTCACAGTGGGAGGGGTGGGGGAATATACCATCATCTATGCTGGATTTTATCTGGTAATCTCTGAGAAATGGTTAATCTAATCTTTGGTAAGTGAAAACGTATCTCTCAACCTAGTCCTCACTGTTTGCTATGGGTTTGGTAAGGAAACAGCAGCACTTCAGATCTTTAGCATTTTAGACCTACACATTTCATTTTCAGTGCAGAGCAAAGTGGCTGATGAAGGGGTTTCAGCTGAGGAGAGGGAAGTTATGTGTGAGTGACAGAGCTGCAAAAAAGGAATGGCACGTAGCAGAGCCCATCATGTGCCACTGTTCTTTAGGTTTTGTAAAGGCCTGAGCACCAGATGAAAGACCCTTCTACTCTACACTGCCATTGTACCAGGAGGGCTCCTGTTATCCCCATTCCTTTGATGATCAAGATCCGTTGCAGACTGCCAACAGCTTTCCTGCTTTTGAAGCCACCCCCCAGACTGTACAGTTACTTCATTCTGCTTCACCTCCCTGCTGGCAGAAATGCATGCCTCTGTTAGACCTGTGGCTGAGTACAGCCAGACACCCTCAACATCGGCCATATTAGAGATGGCAGAGGGGCTAGGAGTTAGAAATTCTGTGTGCTCAGAAAAGGATTCAGACAAAAACTGAGCAGGTGGATCCAAAGTGAGTGGCTTTTCAAAAGGTATCCTACGGCAAGCAGCACCTAGTAGAACTTTAAAGGCTTTTATTCCATTTGCTGATAACCTCTTGCATATCATGCCTTTTGTTGAACTTCGACACCTTTGCTGTCAGCTGCAGATAGGACTGCTGGGCTGACAGCTGAATCTCTCTCTCCTGTTAAGGGCTCTGCTTGTGCCATTCTTTCCCTCTGACAAGTCTGTCAGAGCCTGGAGGAGGGTGTGAGTGCATGTGCCAGGGGAAAAAGAGCTGAGGTAGAAAGAAGGGCCTAATAATCTTCAAAGAATAGTGTCAGGAATCTGCCTGACTCCTACTGTCTGACTGAGAGATGCTGGCCATGAATGCTCTCTGCTAGATGGGTTTCAGTCTGTTGTTGCTGAGTGGCTCACCGTCTGACTTTTAAAATTAACTCAGCAGTGACAATGATGGAGGTTTTACACTTTACACTAAGGGATGGGGGCCTTAATGTGTAAGCATTAATCACCGGCTTCAAAAAATATCACTCTAAATGTCACCACATTACAAAATGCAGAGCAGCTTAAGAGACTTGCCCAAAAGCTCAGGAGTTACCATTTAAGACAAACAGAACTGACAATGATTCACAGCACTTCCTTATCTATACATGTCTCCACTATACGCAGGCAAATGTAGTGATTCACAGAACAGGAAACAAAAAAAAGGAACATACTAAGGCAGGTATGTCAGAAGATGCTGTATAATAAAGCTAAATGCATTAAACCACCTTAATCCATGTGAAAATCAGGTGCTCTATTTAGAAAGGAAGATTGTTCTGCTGCTGCTGCATTGCCTGGAAAGCTTCCCCCTGCAATTCAGCTTGTCCCAACAGGAGCCTGGGTCTGGATGCAAAACGACTTTTAGACTGACAGGACTTCAGTTATGGAGCTTATTGCAAGCTCAACCTCTACCTCAGAACCCTAGGGAAATTTATCTGTACAAATTAGTGCTTTTTACAGTATCAGCAAACAGATTGCTATTTATTGTGGAGAAGATATATAAGATACATGGCACACACAGCAGTAGAAAGAATACATGTGGTGCTCTATTCAGAACTACATACACTGGGCTCATTTCTATGTGGAAAGTGTTCCATGTGGAAGAAGAGATGTTATGGCAGCAGCTGGGTGAAGAACCCCTTAGTCATTCTTTTCCTTGAATGACGGTGACCCATTACCCAGGCGGTGGGCAGGGGAAACAGGGATCTCTACCAAATGATAGCCAAGTGAGAAAGAACACATGGAAGGCTGCTTTCCATTCCCCACACTGCTGGCATACTAGAACACATGACTGCCTCTCTGTCCAGCAAAGGAGTTCTCTGACCTACAAGAAACAGAAACTTTATCTCAAGCAGGGCATTGCTGAAGGAGTTCTCCTGCTACATGGCCCCTCCACTGTAACTCACAGATGCACTTTCTCAAGGCCAGTGGACTAGTGAGAATGAAAATTGAGACTACTGGCTCCCAGACAAACAGCATGGGACAGAAACAGTGTCTGTATCTTAGACAGAGTTTCCTCTCTGCTTTCAGTGAGTCATGAAAGATTCATTTCTGAGGTGAGCCTTGAGTCTTACAGACAATTTAGCATGAGGAAAGTAACTGGTGCAATTTTACCTCCCTTTCCGCTGTGTGACTAGAGAGACACCAGGTGTTCATTTGGACTGCCATTGATCTGAAAATTGCCACCTTCTTTGTCAATGTATCAGCTCCAAAAATACATGATCACTTCAGTAATACAACTGCTTAAAATTCCAGTGTGTGTCCCCACCCTAGCAGAGTCACTGAAGAATGGGGTTCAGTCATGTCCTTTTCCACGCAGTGCCTGTAACGTGCTCAACACCATCGCTTTCTCATTCTAAGAGTGAGGCTTCTTTATATGGAAGTTGAGCTAACATAAAGAGGAGCAATTCGATGATGGTACTGCACAATACACAAGTAGATACAAGGAACCACCCCAAGGGACTAACCTACATCACACCATTAGTTATAATGCAAATGAAGCTAGCTGGTACGCTTTGAATCTTTTCACATCCTTCCTACTACTTCCACATCAATACAAAACAAGCCTGCTGGACATCTTTCCTCTTGACAAATTGACATAGATAGCTGCCTTTAGTGCACTCTTTTGGCTCAGGCAGGGTTTGTCCCTTCCTGAATCCCCAGAAAGACATCACTGAGACATCTTGAGGGATATGCCATGTATATTTGTTGCAACTAGACCCAATTCTATAGTTAGGATTGCTGCCATATGGTGTTTTTCCCTCATGAGGATACCTCTCTTCTGATATTCTTGCCAGAGCTCTGCCAACAACCATGCAGTCCAGCATTTTCTTTCCCCAATAAACACCTATCCAAATGCTCCAGAATTTAGACACAATGGCCTTACTCTTGCTTTGCTCTCCCTAGCTCGAGTGACAGAGTTGAGTTGCAGTGGTGTTAGAGACCTCCGCTGCAGCTGAAGGTACGTATTTCTCTTGGCCCAGAGGTTGTAGCACACAGCCATCAAACTTCCCTCCTATATTCCCCCCCAGCATCTAGGGGCTTGATAGGTGTGGGATTGCAGAAGACAACTGACCAAAGCAGATCAGGAGCTGATCCATTCCCAAAGTAGGAAAGGAGAAATAGTACAGAATCATCTAATTTTTCAACAGTCTAAATACACACTCCCTGTTTTCTTGTAAAATCAGGACAACATTCCTCCGAGGGCTGCTAGCAGAAAATAAATCTTGTGAAACAAGGATGGGTCTGAGCACCACTGCTAGGATGACACCTACACTTATCCAGCCCTCATAGTAATGAGTCAGTCTTCCATGCTCTATTGCATGCCTGTTCTGCTGCCTGTTGTAGACATAAACATTTGAAATTCTGCCCAAGTCGTAAAAATTGGACTGCTTTTCTTTTTCTTCTGCAAAATTCATATAGAGGAGTCATGGAGAGATTGTATATGCATTAACAATAAACAGCAAGAGACATCTGAGTGTAACACGTGTTCCTGCTCCATTGCCCACAGCCCCAAGAAATACAGTCAAATCCTTTGCCCATCTACAGTTTGCTCTCCTCTCCCCTCCTTCCTTAACAAGACAACACATCTCTGTCCTCACACAGATACTAGTACCAACTGGGTCAAACAAACCAGGGCCTTCCAATGATTTCACTTGGCAGCACCTAAAATTCACTGTGGTCTCTTCCAGGGCTGCAGAGGGAGGCTGCTTGCTGTGAGCACGGCCGGCAGAGACCATGCAAGACTCTCTTGGTCAGGGGGCACGCTGACTGGCTGGGCATGCCTAAGCACACAGGATTCTCTGAGTGCTGCAGTCCAGCCCAGTCTGAGGCCATGCTTACTCCCTCCGTGTGAGATGACTGTGGTCTAGCAGGCAGTACAGATATATGCCATATTTTCTCCACAGGCTGGTTATTTCCCCACAGTTTATGTGAGAACATAAGAGGCTCACATGCCAGCTGTGCTCAAGAGAGCCACCTGAAACACTCCTGCCCCTTTACAGCTTGCTTTGCGAGTATGCCATCTGAATCAATCCAACTAGGGCACAGATGGATTCGTACAATTTTACCTTGTGTTCCTCTCTACTGCCTGCCTGCCCCTCAGTCCCACCCTCTGGGAAAGGACATGTTTCCATTCCACTCCTTTTTCAGAAATCTTTCATAGGAATAACTGTTTGTGTCAATGTGAAAACACTATCAAGCTTTTGTATTTTGTTAATGTAACAGCTTACTCCATTGAGAGGGCAAGAGGCAGAATTCCAAAGGCACAAACAGGAGTGAGGTGCCCGTGTTTTTTTAACATTAGAGGGAGTTGGTTTCTTTACATCCAGGTCTCCACTGACTATCCCAGGAGCTAGTATAGGGGTCAACTGGACAGAAGGATAGCCTTTAACATGCAAGGTAGTAGACTGTTTGATTCTCCTATGCCACAATGATTTGCACAGTGGAAATCTGAGAGTAAAGTTAGTTACTTACAGAGATGATATGTCCTTTCAAGCCATGTGCTGAGTCTGCACACTCAATAACAGCACTTAACTGTGGATAGCCCACCCCCGTCTTAATCCGAGTGGTACACACAGAACCTAGACAAGCGAGGAATAAACACAGCCCATTAGGATGCCAGAAAAGATACCCATTTTTTGTGTATTATTTTTCTCTCATGAAATCTCTGTTGCCACTGCTGGCTTCTGGCACACAGGAACACATAGGAACTTTAGTTTTGAAACGCTATCAATACCACTTCATGGGAGCTGAGACTGAGGAGACTAGAATCTCCCTCTCTTCTCCAGGGCAAGTCCCAGTTTAGGTCTCATCAGTAATGCTTCTCAGTGAGGGAATTACTGCATCACAAGAAAGTAAATCTGACTGAGGTGCCTGTAGGGAACAGGGCAAAAGGACCAGAGTCAGAACCCATGAGACTCAGCAGCAACATTTCATACTTGAATACTACTTCCAATAAATATTTCTCTTTCCTACATGTTTTTAAAAATAATTCTCAGGGAACATCTGTGCTTTTCTTGTCTGTGTTTTTTAATGATGACTTTCCTCAAGGGAGAGAAACCCATCTTTTGTCTAATACTTAAAGCAGAAATATTTGGTTAATTGCAATACTTGGGAATATTGAAAAAATTCAGCACACAGCATTTATAAAGTGAGAAAGCTGTAGAGTGCAACATCACAGGAAATACACTAATTATACACTAATTATATCTGATCATTAAACTAGATTATTTATACACATATATTGTGCATGCATGTATGTATGTATAGATAAAAGCAAAGGTATATACATATATATGTGAAAAAACCACTTCAATTTTAGTTCAGCACAGTAACATGGCTACGGATCTTTTGGAATACTTTATTTTGCTCTTCAAATTAAGAGTCAAAATGAGAACTGCTTTTTGTCAGTCTAGGTACTATAATTTAGGATAACAAGGATTTCAAATTAGATTGTAAACCACAAGCAGTGAAATCTGCATCCCTTCACACAGATGATATCCAGGTATACTCAAGCTAGCAGTAAAGTAAAAGTTCTCCAAGATCCTTCAAAGAACAGACAAAGTGAAAAGATTGAGAATAATTCCTCCAAAGTTGCAAGAAACATTAGTTTTACTATAGTCTCCACAGGGCATATACTTCATAGTGTATGTAATGCTTTATAATAAATCACAGCCATTTTTCACAAGACGGAATATTATCTGGAAAAGAGCCTCAAGACCTCAGGGAGGAACATTTATTACTTGTGGGTTTGTGTGGTCAGCTTGTAGAGACCTGTTCAGGAAGATCTCCAGAGTGGACTATAAGGCATTTATTCATATTTCCATGTTTGAGGCTACAAACTATAATTACGCTTCTTTTAAATCTAACTTGCCTGTGACAATTACACCATGACATCTCTGTTATTTATTCTTCATGTATTTTGCAGTATTTATTGTTTGCTGTCTTTCCAGGCACAGCTGCAACCTTTTTTACATAATTTTCTCTGCTCAAGTTACCCATTCCGGCTCGGAGTGGCCTGCTAGACTGTGAGGGATCTAGGCTGGTGTTATGCCCTGCAATGTGCTCTCGGTCTCCCTACGGGTGTTAGATGGTGAGTTGGACTAGATGATCCTTGTGGGTCCCTTCCAGCTCATAATATTCTGTGATTCTGTGATTCATGGACTCCATATAACGATTTGGCATTGCAGGGTAAACAATCTGCCTGCACTGCATTGGCTGATCACAGGTATACTGTCAGTGGCATTTGTGTTAGCCACTTGAAAATCTAGCCCACATAGGGTGACTCCAGCTGCAGTCTAAGAAGAAAATAGCAAGAGGAAGAAACACATGAAGAAAGGCACAGAGAAGGGAAAAAATAAAGGAAAGAATAATGCAGTGTATGCCAGACAACAATATCAGGGAAGATAGGAAAAACACTACAAGAAACTTAGAGTCCCCTCATTTATCCATGGGAATGTTAAGAGTGATAAATAGCACGTAAGTGCATTAATGTAAATTTTAGCTCCCAAGCAATAGGAACAGGTAGAGGCAACATTATCCACACTTCACAATTAATGCCATTTCATTTTTTTAAGACACTGACACGATGGGCAATCTCAGCATCACTGAACATAAAACAAAGTTATTTAGAAACCCATCCTTCTTTGACAGAAGCAGATACCTGAACCATTATCCTTTGAACTTTAGCTGGGATGACTCAGCCGCTCCTCAACAGGGTAGAAAAGTATTCCTAAACTCAAGCAGTTCAGTGCTGCCAGTAATAGGCATCTTCACTGACTGAAGGTGCAATATGCAACACTTAGCAGTATAAAACACTAGCACCCTGTCCACATATTTCTTAAATATACTGTGTGTGCAAGGGCACTGGTACTTTTTTGACCCAAGTGCATCTAGGCATTTCAACACGCAAGAAAACAGAACTATACACTGGTTCCATCTGGGCAACTCCTCCAGTTGTTACTGAAAGTCACCATTATTTCACTTACCTGGTCCAATACCCACTTTGATAATATCTGCTCCAGAAAGAATAAGTTCTTCTACCATTTCTCCTGTCACCACATTGCCTGCCTAGACAGAAGGAACAATATCACATGTATGGGAGATTTCAAGACTCCTGAAGTAAAGACTAATAACATAACATCTATAATTATTATAACTAATAATATAACATTTTATTACATAAAATAATATAATATTTAATGCAGAGCTTTTACAAGTTTAACCATACAGAGTAAGGAAGACTATAGTTCACTATACTGTTCATTGCACATGCCACAGAGATTAAACCACTCATACATGTAAATTCTCAAGTAAACCCTGATCCTTAGGAACCCATCAGGGTACCTGCTTTGTTGTCCATCACTCTAATCCTCACTCAGACACTCTCAACCACATCATCCCTAACGACTATACTTCTCCCTTACATAAAGTTCAACTCCTCCACGTCTCCTGCGCTGCCTGTCCCTCCTGAACAGGCAGCCTGTAGCCATCCATGCCACTTGTCAACCTCATTTTGTGTGAGGATGTTCATATCGCATTTAAAATCCTGGAAAATGTCTCCTTCCTTTAGGATCCAGTATTTTGTCAACTGAAAGTGTAAGCAAGGTACTACTCCTGTAATTTTGTACATTAGTGCCAAAATTGGTATGTACATGCAGGCTATGTAATTAAGAGCCTTTACACCATACACACTAATTTGGTTGTGGTGACGACAAGTGAAAAAAAGGGGATGGCTCTCTGTGCAAACTTTGCAGAGATACAGAAAGCATGCTGTTTAGGGAGACATCTTCTTTGAAAGAAGTTCTGAATCAGCTTGTGTTCTTTACCTTATTCTTCCTTGCACTTCAGTGCACTTTTCCTCCTTTGGTCTACATTCTTGATACCTTTGTTGAAAGACATGGCAGCCCTCTCAGTCTTTGTCTTGCATCTTCTAGCAATCTTCTTCTATTGCCTCTGCATGTCCTAATCAACTACTTAAACTTTGCCTTCATACCAGACAGACTCCCTGAGGAAGGAGAACTGTCCACAGTGGTACAGGTGAGTTGTCACCAGTTTGCACAACGCTTGCCTTTTCTACAGAAGTATCTTGCCTCACACACAAGAATGCATTTGCCAGTGTCACACTGGTGGCACATAGTCACCCTGTAATCTACTCATGCCTCCAGGAACATTTACCTACTCCAATGTTTCTAACTGTGGCAGAAACTCATGGCGCTTCACCTGATTGTGTCACTTGTTTCTACAATACAGTTTTTCACACATGGTTTACTGGTTCATATCAACAGCTGGTATGGAGTACAGGGGCTGTAGTAATATACCATGAGACACCGATTTTTCCAGTTCATGGATGCTGTGAAATCCAGAACACAAAATGAACAAGTGGGACAACAAGGAAACCTACATTTCTCAAATGATATTTTTTGGCAGTCTAAATTCAAGAGACTTGACCATGACTGTAACTCTTTCATACGCTTTCTTCCTTTCATGCTGGCATCAAAGCACAAATGGTGGAGGCTGAGAGATGTGTTAATGAGGCTTTCACCCACCAGAAGCCTGCTGGAGTCCAGCTCCACCCAGCCACAACCAGCAGATCCAGCACTTCACTAGCTGGATAAACTGGACGAGGTGTCGGCCAGGTCATTTTAAAAATGGATGTCTCCTCCAAGGAAAGGAAATGATAACATCTGGCATGGACTGAGGTTCCATTTGGAAAGTTTACTTGACAAAAGTGCCGAATTGGTCCAGATACCAAAAAAGCTCCCACACTAGTGGGTTAGGACGATCGCTGCCTGGGGGGCTTAGTTTTACTCTCCAGAAGTGTGAATATAGGTCAGCGAGATTTTAAATTAATTCTGCAGGTGTTCAGTAAAGAGGAAGGCTGTCAGTAAGGAGTTGGCTGGCCACACGGCCAATCCCACACTAAAAGGCAACTGTCTCTTTTTCAGTCCCTAAGTGCCTGTAGGGACTGTGGATTTTGGTTTTTATATGCCCACCTGAAACCACTTGAGACTGTGTTGTGCTGAAATTACTGATGCCAGTAACAAGATACAAAGGAACTTTTTTTCAGTTTAATAAAAGAAACTATGTAAAACAACCTTCTAGCACACATGTAGCAATTATTTTGCAGAACTGGTGCACTAAGTACAGAAATCTGCCAGTTTATGTCTATTCAGTTCAAGAATCTCAACATTTTGATGCAGCGTGATAAGATAGGCTCTTGTATGTGCCCAAACATGGATCTGATGAATCAGCAGGCAGAGTGAAGCTAGAGATTAATTCCCTTGCCAGGAGTGCCCTCTGTCCAGAGGACTTTCAGGAAAAAACAGTCCTCAAGGAGCAAAGACTTCAAATGACATTTGAATCCTATTCAAATGGGATTTATGAACTAAACCCTGCACTTTGAGTTGCACTTGAAAACAAACTGCTAGCCAGTACATTTTCAGACCATGCTTTCCTCTCTGCAAAGAGCTGCACAAAGCAAATGAATGCTGACACAGCACATCCTAAAATGACCCACTATAGCTGTGACCAATTCCATTCCCGTACTATGAGGGAACATTGTATGAAAATGCAATCCTGTAAATTGTGCCCCACAATTTAAGAAAGATGTGAAAGTCTTTGAATTTGCAAAACCAGTGATGGGGCTGGAAGGACAGTGGGTTTGTGTAGTTTGGAGAGAAGGTGCCTGAGGGGTGACCTCATGGCTTCTGGGGAGGGGAAGTGGAGGGGGAGGTGCCTCTCCCTGGGATCTAGTGACAGAATGTATATGAATGGCTCCCTCAGGGGAGGTTCAGACTTAACATGAGGAACCGGTTCTTAACTGAGAAGGTGGACAAACACTGGAACAGGCTTCCTAGAGAGGTGGACAATGTCCCATGCCTCCTAGTGTTTAGCTTCCTGGGTACTCCTTTCAGCTCTGCGGCTTGTCTCATATCTACAGTACATTCCTAACTAGAAAAACTGCACAAAATAAATCTGCCTGAAACAGGAGTCGGGTTGCTCACATGTCCTGTTTTGCATTTGTACCAAAACGGGCTATTCATTTGTGGAGATCTGAATTTAGGAACTAGGGATGTTGAAAAAACCTCTTACGTAATGATACTGCAGGACTTAGCAAGTGTTTACAGGCAGAGCAAGAAGCAAATCCAAAAATCCTTACTTAGCGTTTCCTTAGTTTTTAGTACGTATTGAAAAAAACCTCCTGCTAAAGTCAACAGGAGATACCCAAGGAATGCCGGGTGAGGCTTATTCTCCACTTACTGATCTTACTGATTTTGGCTCCCATTTCACCACTTATTTATTTTTACTGGATTTTACTTCCCCCTTTTATTAGCCTGAAACAGCTGACAAGCCACGACTTGAAGCACTTACAGAAACAATGATCCTGTAAGGCAGCAATTTGTGGTCTATGACACAGGAACACTTAACTTTGCTCAAATGATATTGATTAAAAATAAAATAGAGCAGTCAGGAAATTAAAAAAAATATACAACAGGTTCAGTGTTTCCCAACTAAGTGCTGCTTCCTTTGTGCTGTACCCTGGATTACAGGGGTGGATTGTTATGTGCTGAGTGCTGTACCCTCCAAGGTGGGGTGAGGGAGAGCGTGCTGCTTACGCTTAGGACATTAAGGAAGCAGTTTACATCTGCAAGTCAGTACCACACACAACGTGTTACAACTCGGTGAAATACTGGAGTACGTGTAAAATATGCATAAACAGGAACATTAAACTCAGCGGTTCCATGAGATTTGGGATCAAAAATATATTTAATTTAAAAAGCAGTGCCTTCTTATTAGCAGAGCATTGAGGGCTGTCAAACTGTCTCTTCAGAAACGCTAACCAGACGTTTACTGTTAAGTTACTGCTAGAGAATGTTGGAACTGCATATGTTGACTCAAAATGCTTATCCTAACAGGGAAAAGCACTTACGTCCTCAGGACACATTTTTTTTCCCCTGGAATACATGCACACACATCAATGATTTCTGTCTTTCCATATCTGCAGATCCTGAACAAATTTTTGAGAAAGGCATGGAGCTCTACATAGAAGACTACAACCTGCCAGTGACAGGCTGGCTTATTTTAGGTAGCTTTTGCAGACCTTACAGAGCACAAAAAGACCGCTACAAGAGAGGCATACCTATCTGTATGTGAAGAGACCCTGGTAGCACAGCTGTAGAACAGGGAAAGTTGTTTTCTCACATCCAGCTGAACTCTGCTTTCACTGAAACCAATGCGTCCTGTACCACTGATGACAGTACAACAGCAGAATAGAGGCAAAAGGGCTTTAGAAAACCCCACACGCAAGGTAAAGCCAGAATACTTGAATTGAAAAAAAATCTGAAAAGGTCACTATAGAAAGACTGAGACTACAGAGATTAAACTCTCTTAACTAAGAAAATAAAGCAAGTGAAGCCATTGGACCTTGTACAAAGAAGTCACGACAGATAGTGCATTTTGTAGTATATCCGCACTAGTCCGGGAATACAGCAATTGGTGCAAGCATTGTGCACCAATACTTGCAATGTATCTAGAAATACACAGAGTGAAAACCATTCCTATCTTAATAATGAATCCATGTACGATGCACTTCTAATCTGCTGCACCTCTGGCTTTCCTGAAAGAGGCGTAGCTCAGTAACTACCTTACTGCTCATCTAACTTTGCTACCCTGTCAATAAGACAACAGCACCAGTAACAGCCAAAAGTCAGGTTGGCTGTGGGGCTGGTCCTACACAATCAGGGTGACATTCAGATGTACCATTACTTAGTGTAAGGTTTCATGGGACCGCCCCCCTGGATCACTGCAGCACTATCCAGGATGACCGAACTGTGGGTCAGTCCTGAGGGAAATCCTGGCCTCAGAAAAGTCAGATGGACTTTCCGTATTGAATTTAAGGAGATCAAGATTTCGCCTAACAGGATTATCAAGAATATGGCTTCTCTGACAGGGATACAGAATTAGTGAACACTGTAGGGCAGTGTCTCTGAATTTCAGTCAGGCATTTGAAACTGTGCCTCATAAAAGCCTGCTATAAATATCGACTCATACTTACCAAGACAGGAACACTGCTACACTGATTGAAAGCTGCTGGCAAATGGCAATGGATCAAGCTGGGAAGAAGTGTCTGTGACAACAGTTCTCAAACTTTCTTTTTGTATCCTAGAGGAAAGCACAGTCTGTGCTTCCATACTACCAGGAAGACAGCCAAAGGACACTTCCCACCCACCAAAGCAATGGGTGCTTTACCATCAGATGGGGGATGATGCCCTTTGCGAGGCTGAGCCATATCTGGTGGGTGTTCATACTCAGTATTGTCACTGACCTAAGACAGTATCGGCAGCGTCACTGTCTCCTACTCTGGGATCCCACCTCGCCCCGGTCCTGAGCCTCCAGCCCTGGTGGACATGCCACGTCTGCATTTACTCTGCTGTGTGCTTCAGAGATAAACTGGGAGCAGTCTGCATGGCTTTCTCTGACTGAATTTTGCCTCGACTAAGGCTCTGAGAAGTTCAGCTACCAACTCTAAGGGGGAGCAACAGTTTGTGGCTTCTCCTGTTTCCCTCTGCTGCTGTTTTGCACTTCTGCTTGCCTCCTCTGGCCCACATCTCGTGGGTGCTACTGTTTATCTCCAAATATGCTCCTACCCTAGTATTTTCCTTCTTGCCACACTCTGCTCCTCTTGAGGTTTCTTCTATATAATGAACAGAAAACACTACAAAGAAAAACTTGGCAGAACTTGCTGGTAAAAAAAATCCTAGCTTGCTAAACACACTTTGAGTGAGATGGAATACCCCTAATGTCGACAATTACGCTAATAAATAAGGACTGTGTTTCCTGTAATATAAAGGCCCTGACTCTCCAACATGAATCACAAATGAAATTCTTCTTTAGACTTCAGCAAGAGAGCACAATTGATATACATGATACTGTGCAAACACCAAAACAACCCAATGAACCATTACTCCTGATTCCAGAAGGCAGTTTCGCATTTGATACACTCAGAAGACTTAAATACTGCTTCTTCCCCCATTCTCAATCTAAAGAGTTACTCAAGACAAGTCATGTTACACCTTTGTGCCCCTGTTTGTCTTCCCTACCCTTTGTGTTCTATGGAGAAACTGATCCTCTTTGTAAATTAGTGCAAACTCAGGGATGAAAAAAACCTTGTATCAGAGCCAGGCAGAAAAAGATAAGGTAACCTGATTATAAACCCAAGTATTTAAAAAGACAAAAATGTGCATTTGAAACATTGTTACACAACCAACATCTTCCATCTGCACTGGAGTAATGGCCACAGAGTACTACATTAATCACAGTTGCTTTCCACATCATCTTTCAATCTCAGAGCTGAAGCCATTACACTGGCCCCTGGGAACACACATTCCCTGAGACCCAGGGTTGGGTTACTGTCACGTACTGTACTGCAGCCCACTGTGGAATGAATGGTCACGCTGAGGAAAGCAAACAAGACAGCCTACAAAGTCCTGGAGATCACTTTCAGCTGTAAGAAAGCTTCTTTATTTTTATGCCTCCTATTTAACTGCTAATCCTTCTGTTTGAAAGCCACAACAGCAGAGAAAATACTGCAGGCATATCTCAGAGACAACAAAGCAGTCAGAACAGGTAGCAGTAGGGCATATCTTCCAGACTGCCATAAAAAGGAGCCTGGACTGACCAGGAATAGCTTCAAAAGGCCATCTTTGCACACAGTGTAAAGTAAACCCATTTTGAAGCAGGCTAGAGGTAGGCATCCCTAGCTGAATCAGAGGCTTTCAGGGACTGCACAGACTGGTGGCTTTGGAAAACTGAAGGGTTTTGAACACCTCAAGTTTGTTAGTAAGCTTTTAGGAATGGAAAATATCACTCTGCAGGAGATGAAAAACATAAGCCATATTAAACCATGTTCAGAGAAAGGCACTACAGTGAGAGAAGGCAAGTGAACAGGGCTGTGTATGTACTCAAGCAGATGGTGCTGTTTGGACAATGAGACCAGAAGCATCAATAACCTTGTCACAGAAGCAGAAACACTAGGAAGGCACCTGAATAGATACGGGAGGCAGGTGAGATTTGCTTAAGAACTCCAGCCTAAGATCTGGGCTTGATCCTGGCTTTGACAATGACCTCCTGTGTCTTATGGGCAATTTATCTTGGTTGAGTTCCCTCCTCAGTCAGCAAAGTCAGCAGTCTGTGGGGAGGTGGAGGAGGGCATGACACAATTTTCTTTCTGCTCCTGATAGGGAAGATATTTTGCTCTAACTATGTGGTTTAGGCACCCTCACCCAACTCTTCAAGCCAAAGACACCGGAGTAATCACGTCACAAAGGACAATACTTCAGATTCAAAGCAAGGAAACAGCTTTCCTCACTGCAGTGAACAGGAAGCAGGAAGCTCAAAAAACCCACATCCATCATTTCACAGTTCCAAAATCCCTCTCCAAAGCCATGGGAAACACGACCATACCAAAATGCATCTCCTGGTAACTGCTGAAGAATGCCTGCTCATCAGCCTATGGTAACCCAGAATCTAACAGGCATTCCAGCCCACTTGCACTTTCTAATGCCACCATCATTCAGAGGCAAGAGCACTGCCTTCCCTCAACATGGGAGAAAGGAATGTGTTCTCTCCCCTGAGCTGCTTGAGCATGCCATTCCCTATTGAACCAGGGCAGAGTGTGCATTTATGATGATTTTTCATTTACGTGTGTGCACCTTTGTGTCTGTCATGGTAAAGTGAGAAAACGTTGTCTAAACACATTTTTTGATGTACTGGCCTGAAAAAATGCTGGTAGACTCATTATGAATCTGCTGCTTGTTTGAGAATTTCTTCTATTCTCACGGAAACAAATTCAGACACATTTCCTTGAGGGCCCCGGGAAAGAAGCAGCAGCACTCTGCTGCAAGAAGTTCCATGTCGATGCCAACACCCTTGTGCAAAAGGGCTGAAGGAAGCATGGCATTAACACTCTGAAATGGGACAGTAATGCACAGAAAGCACATGAAAAGCCCCAGCACTGACCATTTGGCTCTCTGGTAACCCTGCTCACAACTGCCCAACGCGCTTATGATTATTGTCATGGGAAAGGGTCAGTCTACATTCAGCTGCTTTCATAGTGATCTAATAGACAAAACCAGACATTTACCTCAATTTACCAGAAAGGTTGGCACATGCCCACTCCAGACCTTTGCTTGGAATCACCAAAATAAACCTCCATGCTTTTTGATTAGAGGTCTCATCTGGTGTGGGAGGAAGGATGTGGGTAAGGGAAAAAACTGGATTTATGCACCCTGCCATGCCAACATCAAGCTGCTGTATCAGAGAGCACACTGAACATCCCCACAGAAATTATCAGCAATGTAAGACGGACAATGCCAACTTAGTATTAAATATCCTCCCTTCCCCTCCTTTTGTAGCTTCTGATGCCTACCAATCCAACTCTGGATCCTGCTCCTGGACAGAATTCACAAACCCCACACACCCACCCCTTCACCCTTTCTTCCGCTTACCATAATGGTGTGATGTGGGAACAGGGCACGGACAGACTTCACAAACTCCACAAAGTGCTCTGAATAGCCATTTGCCACGTCCAGGCAGATGTATCTGATAGGTGGAATGGCCTCTAGAATACTTGTTAACTTGTCCAAATCAGCTTTTCCACTACCTGAGCTTGCTGCTACATGCTAAAAAAAAAAAAAGACAGGGAGAACAAAATGTAACACGTACTAGGTTGCAAATGGATAAACACACACAACTTTTCTTTTTTGCAAAGTCTTGGGAGGACTTGTGCTAGAAACTAATGAAAAACACACTGTATAATACTGTATAAAATAAATACTTCCCTGGGAATATCAACATATTATGTATTGCTGTTTTGTTTGAAGTATATAAAATAGAGGGAAATTAGCATTTTATCAGCTTTTCATTCACAAGTGGATTGTCACATAATCACCTAAGATGAAGGTCAGCCACTCTCATATTAGACAAACACAGAAGCCCTAACTTGGTATATTTCCAGAAAACTAGAGTGGCAAGATCTGGGTCTTTAAGTTCACAAGCACTCCTTTGATCTACAGAAGCACAGAATAGTTTTGTTCGGAAGGGACCTCTGGAGATTGTGTAGTCCAATCCCCCTTCTCAAGCAGGGTCAGCTACCACTGAAAATAAACAGACTGCTTCTTCCTTTATCTTCCTACGAGTTCTTCCCAAAAGAAAACTAGTTTCCACAGCTGTTCACCCACAAAACCTCTGCACAAATCCAAGGTCACAGAACAAGTCAGTATTTAAATCACTAGGAGGATCCTACTTCCGTCATTATGAACCACAAATAAGTTATTATTAAACACTTACAGAGTGTTCACACGCAGGACACTGGGGGGATCACTTTCTACCCTACAGTGCCATGTAAGTAATCTTCATCGAGCGAAGTACTAGGCTTGCTTTCAGACAATTCTGTGATCAATAGCCTTTAAAATATAATTCTAAAATGTACCATAAGTAAAGATAGAATACAGCTGTGGGATTTTTTTCTATACAGAAAAAGATTTAAAACTGCCCTGAACTCTGAGGAGAAGAGGAGATAGGCATACTCTTATATACTGCCTCTCCTGGTGCAGAGGCCTGCCAGAAAAACACAGAAGAAATCTGAACATAAACAAATCAGAACTTAAGTCAATGTTTAAATTTATTAATGTTGTTTTCTCTAATGGCTCAGGCTAGAACTGTGTGGGGTAGCACAGCAAGCACTAGCACAGAGAGAGCCCCAGTGTAAGGAGCTAAGTGGAAGACACATATGCTCTGACAACTTTCACTGCTCACCCCTGCTTTGGCCCAGGACCTGAGCCCCCTCAGTCTGCAGGTTCAAGACTCACTTGCACACCTGAGAGCAAAGACCCTGCCTAGCACCAAGGGCATGATTGGGTTACTCAAGGTTATTCACATTTGTGCACTATCACAGCTCCCAACAGCAACAGAAGTACAGCAGTTACATGTATTCCCAAGTATTCCCTTCTTTATTTAGGATACTACTCTGTTTCCATTCCAGGCATATATCAACTTTGCTTTTTTTGCACCTTAATGTAAGCACTTTCATAGTGGACCCACATAGCTATTCTTCTTAAATCAGGACAAGCCACTTCCCTCAATGAATTTAAGAACAGCAAATATCTTCATTCCCCAAAACTTCGCTTGACAACAGCATTCCCAGGAGACTCCAGTGTATGTGAGTTCAGAACAAAGCAATAAACAATAATAATTTACAGTACAAAAAATGTACCTCAAGGCATTCTGGGTGATTGGCAGCAAAGAGTTTCCATTCTTCCAGAGTATAATGCTTGTGAATTGCAGTGAACATTGCATGCTAACAAAACACAAAAAACCTGATATTAATGTCTAAGTTAGTAATCTTTCCCTCAGCTGCAAAACAAGGCATCAGAAACTCCCCCTTAAGTATAGGCTCATCCTGCTTGAAAGAAACAGTAACAGTGAATAACAGACCTCCCAACTCCAAACAGCTTTTCAAAGGTAACTTGGCATATTTAGCAGACCTTTCAGTATCTCCTTTATAATGTGTTTCATGATGCTACCGTCAGTATTTTGAATGTGCCAAAGACTCATTAACTTAGAAACTGCTGCAGCTTTATCCAATAACCCACACTTTCAAAACTTGTCAGCTAATTTATTTTTTTCCCCTGACAGAGAGCACAAATAGGCCTCAAAAACTAAGCTCTAGAAGCAACACCTGAAGCTCAGCTACAACCAAGATGGAAGCATCTCTACTGAAATTATCTTACAGCAGGAGCCTGTTTATAGTAACTGTGTTGTAAAAACACAACTGCCTTTGCTTGTTCTGAATTTTTTAACTCGCATCCCCCGTTCTACAACAAACTTACCTAAAGATTAACAACTTACTGCTTACTGTCATGCAGCTGCTTCTCAAATGTTGCAGAAATGAGAGTCAAGACTCACCTTTGCCATAACCACGGCCATTTCAAACGTCCCCACAGTGTCCATGTTTGCCACAATAATGGGAATTCCTGTGTACGTCTGCTTGGAGTTACGGAAGGTGAAGGTGCGTGTGAGGTCAACCTGCAATAAGCAGACACACATTCCTTTAAGTAACTGATTGCAATATGCAGTAATCCCTCACCTCTTCAGGGCTCAAAATTGCATGGCTTCAGATCTTTTTTGGGGTTTTTTTTTTCCTGTGAAGACATCTTTGTCTTCCCTCAGTCGATCGCGGTGTTTCTCCATGTCACGTGAGCACGGGACAGCCGCGCACGTGCAGTGAGTGCTTTTGCCACGCTGGGGGATGGGACCAGCCGATGCTGGGAGGTGTGGGCCACTGCCTCTTGTTCGCTTGGGTCCGCCCAGAGTTCCCTCCGTTATGAGTGTTGGAAAGGCTACCTGGCAGGGAAGCTTTATAACACAGCGTCAATGGTTTACTACAGCTGCTCGCCCCAGGGCCATGGAGGGACACGGGCTCAGTGGAGTGCTGGGCCAGGGCGGTGCCACCTTTCCGCTTGTGCCTGGGGCCCATCCCACCTTGCCGCCAGTACCTGGCGCCACCCTGGGGCGGCTCTGGGAAGGTGTGTCCACTGTGCCAGGGCACGAGGGGATGGATCCCTCCCATGGCATGGCAGTGATAATTCCCTCTGCTCCCTCATCTCTGCCTGTGGCACCAGGGAGGGCCAGACAAGACCCCCTTGCCTCCCCTGTCCTGTCACACAGCACGGGGAGGTGCTGGGAATGCCCCCCAGAACTCTGGGGCTGAGGGGGTGGAGAGATGGGCATGGCTAATTTGCACATGTATGACCCACGGTTCTTCACAGATTTTGGGTATCGCAGGACTCCCCTGGTCCCAGACCCCCCCAAAATTTGACGGATTACTGTAACAAGAGTTTTGCCACAGATTTCAGACACAGCTAGTACAGACACAGCTTCCTGATTTTCCTCCCATTTCCTGTTCCTTTCATTCCACTACTACATCACTTAATTTACGTTTTCGCAACTTCTGTCTTCCAAATACACAAGTAAAAGTAAAATAATATTTTCTGCGTTAAACAGAGCTCTTTCTTAAGAAAGAGAATCACAATAAAAATAATAACAAAAAAAGAAACAAGGCAGAAAAGTTTGGAAAGAAAGGACAATAAGGACTACGGATTATTGTATACAGAAGTACCCTCAGCTGTCTGTCTGGCTGCTTGAGAAACCCAACTTGAAGTCCTAGTTCCACAAGTCAGAATGGCAACTCCCTCCCTCATAGAGGACTTTGTCCCGGTCCTTAATGTAAACGACAATCATACTCTTCCTTTTGGTCATGGTTGGACTAGATGATCTTCAAGGTCCTTTCCAGCCTTATCTATACTGTGATGGTTACGAGCCCTCTTACCATGCTATATGGCCTATCCTACCCTGGCGTACTAAACCATGAAGCTGCCAGTATGTAAGTTAATGTTTTATAACTGCATGCACCTTCACCTTCAAAGCTGTTTCCTCTTCAGCATCTTCAAATGATCATAGTAACATCAGGCATTTTGTTCCTTACTTTTGCAAGGGGTACTACCAAATTAGATCAGTTCCCACTGGTCTACCACCTAAGCATTTTCTAAAAGGAGAAAAATAAACTAAAAAAAAAGGGGGTGGGGAAAGAAACACACAGCTGTAAGATTTTAGTTTAGTCTCTTTAGTAACAGTGAAAATGAAAGTTCTTTCACAGTTTTCACTACTCCTCATTGCAGCTTTAACCCAGGAACATTTGGAGACCTGAACTAAACTGAAACCAAACACCAGAAAGGACGCAATGTAAAAATTATAGGACTTTGATTTATTTACAGCATGTTTTAAGCTTGTCATACTGCAGGCTACATTTTGATGAATATAGTGCAAGATTTATTACTGACTTGTGTAAGACAGAGAACTTGGTGCCTCCGTGACATATTGCGAGTCAGGTTCTCATTTTGTATAGGCTCATAAGGGAAGGGTGACTTGGGGGAACACGCTAAGATATATCCTAGTGGAGACCCTCCCTTCTTCCCATCTACTACAGACAGCTCCAACTCGCTATTCATTATGGATGACATAATATTCTCACAGGAATTTCAGCTACAGTTGACATTAGAAAATAGTACTAATAAGATAGGTATGAAATAAGTATGAAAGTGTAATATATATTACTTTTTAAAATGCAATTTATTAACTAGAACCAAGGGGCGAAAAAGTTGAAGTATCCCACAACCAGTTCCACACAGTACCAGAACCACTGCCTTGTACTGGACTTATTTGAATTTACAAACTTAAATTAATTGTTTCCTACAGGACACTTGTCTGGTGAATTTGTAATGAACAGCCTACATAAGTAAGCCCAGCAAAGGCAAGAACAGCAGGCTATGTGAGCACCAAGACCCCACAGACAGATAATGCTGCTCCCATTCCAATCATTGCCTTAACCAATTTTGACACTTGAAACTAAGCATCAAATTTTCTGGTGTCTTTTCAAAAGGAGAAAGCCATCACGGAAATGAAGACTACGCAAGGAGTCAAAAAATATGTACCAACACAGTCGACCTACAACGAGATTTGCACACATCCCAAACTGCCTCTCTAAGAAGCTGACTTAATCCTACCGCATAAAAAGCTATCCTTGCACAAAATGAGGCATTCACACCAGAAAAGCAGACGCTTGCTGATATAAGCTTCAAAGCAGCAGCTTGCTGGTAACAGGCACTGTAGTATGCTGCCTCTGTTCCCCTGCCAGAACTATTTATTTATATTCCTGTTTTGAAGCAGACTGGGGCTGTCCATTCCAGATCTGGCTCTCACAGACTGTTTATCCCTGTTGCCACAGCCTCAGTGATGGTGTCCAATTTCACAACCTTCATCGGTTTTCACTGACCCCCTCGTGACACGCACTTTTTCCCCATCTGAAATGTTTTAACAGTTCATCATCCCCACCTGTTACAACCCCGCCGTTATCAGCTCATGTTCCTCCTATCGTTTCCCCTTCCCAGCAGCCCTTCTTTCCACAGCCTGCACACAACTAAATACACAAAACACTGCACTTGATGGAGCACAGCTTCACGCAGATATCGAGGAGAGACCCACAGGTCCCCACACAAATGGCTGGAAAGTACCCCCAGGTCTTACGAGCAGTAATCGCACACGATGAGGATTAGTCAGTCAGCAGAGACATTGGTCTTTGTAAATTGAAAATTACTCGGTAGAGATTACCTTTCTACTGAAAGGCCTTCTCTGATGTTACACCTCATAATGGCAAAGTTTTGCTTGGTTGTTGTCCTCAAAATGCCTGGCCACAGCCCCATTAAGAGACACGGTCTCCCTGCTTCCCTTTCCCTTTCTACCTCAGTCTCTCTTACAGCTCCACACCCCCTAGAGAAAGCCTTAATCCTCTTTTCATCCCCCAACACAGCATAATTCCCTCTTTAGTCAACCTAAATCCTTTGTTAACCTTGGGGTTACGCGGGGCAAACGAGAAGGCACCTTCCATCCTTCGGCAGCCGTATTTTCAGGGGGAGGCCATCGACCCTCAGGGGATCGATATCCTGGAGTCTTTCCTGACCCGGGCTCAGGAATAACCACAGCACTGTTCCGGCTAACGATGGCTCTGGGCCAGCACAGACACAGAGCCCGGGGCTCTACCCACAGGGGTTAAACCCAGGCGAGGTTTGACAGGGCTTTCCCTCAGTGCCCCGCATGACGGGAGCCCCCCCCGGAGAGGGGCCCGGCCCGGGGCACTCTGTGCGCTGGGGAGCGCTCCCCGCCGTCCTCGCGGGTGTTCACTGCGATTATTTTTCAAAAAGAGCGAGCGTGTCTGTTACTTCCTACCAGCACCGCCCTCAGCCCCTGAGGGCGAGGGCAATGCCGCCGGCCCGAGGCAGGGGCGGGTAACCGGGCAATGCCTGTCCTGCACCGCCGCACTTTCACCGCCGCCCCCTCTGAAACCGGAGGTCGCCCCCCGCCCAGCGTCGCGGAGGCACCTGTTCGGAGCACACAATCCCCCACAATTCTCTTTATATTTTTGCTTGAGGAGCGGTGAAGGGCTCCCGCCCCCCCCCCCCTCCCGCGGGCTC
>WEKX01018729.1:185433-233773 GCA_013390025.1 Pitta sordida
GAAACCTCACAGATCCCTGAAGCTGAATTGCGAGAAATTTTCCTCGCAAATGCATGGGGTTGCAATGGAGGGGTCGCAATACAGCAGGGATGTACTGTATAAAGTTTCAGTATTACCTAGTCCTTCAAAGGAAATGAGCCATCACTGATTCCAGAATTATTATATGTAAATCATGTGTTACTTTCCTTCAGATGTGTTCTTTTTACTACTCAATTGTTTAATATTTGTACTTAAAAGAAGATGGAATAATGCACTCAGAAGAGAGCTGCTCAGCCACTGTGGCTGAAAAGACCAATGCCACTGTGGCTTAGTAGGTCTTCTAACAGTTTTCTAAACTTGTGTCGTGGTTTGACTCTGGCTGGATGTTGGAGATNCTATTCCATGGGCTGCAGGCAGACAGTCTGCTTCACCATGGCCCATTCCACAAGCTGCAGAGACACCTGGAACACTTCCTCCCCGTCCCTCGGCCCCAGCCTTGGTGCCTACATTGCTGTTCAACCTCTCACAGCTCCTCTCCGGACATCTTCTTGCTGTTACCCCTTTTTTTTTCTTTTCCTTCTTAAATATGTTATCACAGAGGCACCTCTATCTCTCCGGTTGGCCTGACCTTGGCGGGCAGCGGGCTCAGCCGGGAACTGGCTGGTGTTACCTCTGCTAGTTAGGCCCCCTGCTGCCAGGAAAAAAACCGCCACATTCAAACCAGCACAACTTGGTGTTTTTGAGAAGAGGCAAAAGTGATCCTTGTAATGCCAATAATTATTACCATGTCTCAAGCTTATTATTTGCTAAGTTATTGTTGACTTTCGGGCTCTCTGAAAGAAGGTTTTCGGTGTCATTTTTGATTTGCTGAGACACCTCCCTTCCGATATTTAAGGCTCAAGACATTAGGGAGCACAGCAAACAGGAGCAGGTTGAAATGCTTAGGAGCATTCACAAAAGAAAAATAGATTGGTGAAGTTGTACCCTTCCATCTCTTATTGATGCTCAGGAGCCAGAGGACCCTCATGTTTCCTCTCATCAGGAAGTAGGAAGAGACCTAACTGCTGAAGGGAAATGGGAATGGGTCCCCTCTTTTGGGGGTAACAGAATTTTCTCCTGTCCCTCACCACCTTTCCAGATGCTACCTTTCCAGTTGCCCTTACAGAACAGGCAGATTTGCTTGCTAAGCCTCTCTCTATCATTTATCAGTAGCCTTGGATTACTGGAGTGGTCCTAGATGACTGGAAGTTGGCTAATGTGACACAAGGAGGGCCAGAAGAAGGATCCAGGGAATTACAGAGTTGTCAGCCTGACCTTGGTTCCAGGCAAACTTGTGGAATAAATCATCTTAAGGGCAATTGCGCTGCACCTACAGGATAATAAGGAGATCAGACCTAGTCAACATGGATTCAGGAAGGGAAGGTCCTGCCTGACCAGTCTAATTTCCTTTTGTGATGAGGTAACTCACCTGGTTGATGAGGAAAGGTGCAAGAGGACCGACTGTAATTGTCAGTCTATTAGAGGGTAGGAGGGCTCTGCAGAGCGACTTTGACAGGTTGAATAGATGGACTGAATCCAATGACATGGGGTTTAACAAGTCTAAGTGCTGGGTCCTGTATTTTGGTCACCTCGTGCAGAGTCATAGGTTGGGGAATGAGTGGCTGAAGAGTGACCAGGCAGAGAGGGACTTGGGAGTACAGTGAACCCTCTTTCACTTCGTGCCCCCCATATTGTGGCTTCACATCTTCGCAGCGTGATTTTTCAGTGATAAAGGAGGCCTGTTTTGCAACCGCGCATGTGCAACCTGACACACATGAATATTCAAACTAGGCAGTAAATACTAGTAAAAACTAGGCATTGTAAATACTGTTGTACAGTAATCTCTTGCTACTTTGCAGTTCACCTTCTGCAGCTTCAATGTATTGTAGTTTTCCCCCTCCCCAGCTTTACTGTATTCACTGTATTCCCTGTATTGCTTTTCACAGCATCTTTCTGGAACTGACTCCTCACAAAATTCGAGGGATTACTGTATTTCACAATATAAATTAGTTCACAAACGGGACCTGGCTCATTGGGCCGTTGAGACCCATCAGAAAGTCAGGAGGACTGAAGACTTACCATCAGTAGAGCAGGATCAAATTTGGAGGGAAAGAGGGTCCTGAGGACTAGAAAAAGCAAATATCAGTCCTGTCTTTGAGAAGAACAAGAGCAAGGGAGGATCTAGGCCAGTCAGTTTCACTTCAATGCCTGGGAAGGTGGTAGCGCAAATAATCCTGGAAATGAGTTCCAAATGAATGAAGGACAAGAAGGTGATTGAAAGCGGTTGACACGAATTTATGAAGATAAAATCATGCTCGGCTCACCTGATTACCTTCTAAGATGAAATGACTTGTTCAGTGGATGATGAGACAGTGATGGATGTTGTTTATTTTGACTTTGTCAAGGCTTTTGACAGAATCCCAATAATATTTTTGTAGATAAATTGATAAAGTGTGGATTAACTAAAAGGACAATGAAGTGAATTGAAAACTGACTGAACCTCTGGGTTCAAAGGGTTGTGATCAGTGACACAAAGACCAGCTGGAGGGCAGCTATGTCTAGTGTACCAGCTTAATTGTGTATGGCATTAAAAGCACCTCTTTTTATCAATGCTTAGTTTTCTTCTAATTGAAATAAGAACATTTCCACACTAACTCCTCGGTACTGAAAAAAAGCATTCAGTGATAACCTTAAGGTATGAGCACTTCTGAAACACCAGAAACACCTCTAGGGTGAATGCTTAATGAGATTGTCATTATTTGTCAACAGAAACTCTGGTCACAGCAGATGCACAACTAACACAACTGAAGGCACATACTGACTTCCTTTCTATGGTTCCTAGGAAAATACTATAGCCTCGTATATCTCAGCTTGTAACACAGACAGACTGTAACATAATTATCATGCCTGGCTTAGGAGTGTGGTGAGCAGTAGTGAAGCATTGCTCAGCTGGCAAGTGCTCCTGCAAACTGTGTCCAACTTCCCAGCAAAATCCCATATCTGGAAAGAACAACACGCTGGACATGTGTGATGAAGATATTTCATTGTTTAGGATAAGCAGTACATTTGAGGAAAGAGACTTGTTTTTCTTATGAGAAATGTAAATCACCTTTATTATTCCTTTTGAGTTTGGGCCTTGTCTATGCTCCACAGCATTTCACAGTAGAAACCTAACTCAGGTAACCCTGCAAACACAAGCAGATTTTCTTGAGTTGCAGAGATAAGGGTGTTCCTCTGAACTATCATTATTGTTACAGCATCTACACTAAAGCTTTTGCTGGCCTTCATAGCCACCAGAAGTGGGAGGAGAGGGGCTCGCACCCCTACCTTTCATAACTCTGACAAGTGGGCTTCAACTGTGGGCTTGTTATGAAGATATTTATATTTATATCACATGTACTTTCATTACATTCAAAGGTCTTAGAACAATAATAATCATAATCACTTATTATAAGCTGAATACCAGGCCCACACTGAATTCAGTAGGGCAACTTCTCATTCAAGGTATAGTTTACTTAGGAGTAAGTGACAGTATCCATTCCCATTTGATTCCAGCAGGTTTCAAGTGTTAATTGTAAGTAACCACAGCAATTCATAATTAATGAAGCTCTGACCCTTTTTGGCTTATGAAATGTACTTAGAATTTGTCTGTGCCTATAAATAAAATGGACCACAGCAATCTGTCCTTCCAAGGCAAGGGACAGAGCGTGGCTCACATGTAGCCATTTAGATGCCATATGTAATCTTCAAGGGGTTTCATTCCTACTACTTATTGGAAACAATCTGATGCTGTTCCCTGAACTGTCCTTGGACAGTTGGACTGTCCTGGAGGAGTGGTAGCTGTCCGAGTTGTTCAAGGTCTTAATTCTAATTAAAGAATATGGACTATTGCGTGGTAGAGCTTATGGCCAGTTCCATGCTCAGGTCTAGTTTGGTTTACTATAGATCTTAATTGCAGTGGAAAGATCTGTAGGTTTTATTTACATGGTCAAAATCATTTGTATACTATCCATTGTGTACTGATATTTCTATACATTCCAAAATTACAGTTCTACATACTGTGAAAAATAGTGAGATTCTCTTGATGGAAATGTTAAGTCATCTCATGGGATGTAACCGGTATTCTGTTGCTGCTCCATAGATTTATATGTGGACTCACAGCCTCCCCTCAGTGGTGCCTACTGGCAGAGCAAGAGCAATGGTCACAAAATGAAACACCTGGAATTATATCTGAACGTTAGGAAACACTTTTTTTCCTGGGAGCCTGGTAGAAAACTGACACACTTTGCCCAGAGAGGTCATGGAGTCTCTGTTCTTGAACACATTCGAAACACAGTTGATTTAGTCAGTCCCTCAAGCATGAGGCAGACTAAGGTTCTGAAGGTCTGTTCGCTACTTATGGAGAGGGGTCAGGACATTGCCTATCTTACCCCTGGTAATTATGGGTTTGTTTTGTTTTGTTTTGGTGCCCAAAGCCAGTCCGAATGACGACACTGCTGTTGCTATGTGGTAGAAATGAAAAGCACAATATTAATTAATGACCCCCAAGCCATTATATAACCAAATGGCATTTTCTTTTTTTCCCTGGGCTTTCCTTGAGGTTTTTGTGTTGGGTGGAAGCCTTGCTACAAATTTTAAACTGGAGAAATGTTTTTAAACCGTGAACATTTGGTAATATGTAACTAGCTTCCAAGCCCAATTTAATCTTAGAGAAGAGCTTAACAACTTTGCTGCCCTACTGCACCATCTACAGGCAAACCCCCCATGTTAATATTACAAAATGTTGGAATTGTTTTAAGCACTTTCTGTTATCATTACAATTAATATATAAACCTGGAATTCTTAATTTTTCATCTTAATTAATATGAATTTATGTATTCATAAATATAATTCCTTATTTACTGAAGCAGTTTTGCTACTTTAGTGGCGTTGCTTTTTTCTTTAGTGTTTTTTACGACAGTGTGGTATATGAGCCTATGTCCAGCCAAGACAAAAGACCTTCATACCTCGAGTTGTGTTTAAAATTACATTTCTCACAATTTTAAACTACCTTGTGTGTTTTGGCCAAGGAGCTTTGCTTCTGCAGTTGTATTAATTTGGATGTTATCACAGAGAAATAGAAAACAAGATTGGTTTGTTCCTTTATTGCAGTTTAAGCATTTAATGGGATGTAGATAAAAGCTGCAGCATTTATCAGTTGTCACACACTTTTTCATAAAGACACCTACACATGGATTATGATTAACATCAACTCAGTTGTCACCACTGTGTCTTTTTTACCCATGATTCCTCCCCTGGCTAAAGTTAAAGATATTCTTAAAATGACCTAGAAAATGCTGCCTCCCTTTCCCACAGCAAATAAAACCCTGCTAAATATTCTCCTATATCATTATGATAAAATGGGAAGGGAAAATTTAATGCCTAAGCTTGTAAAATCTGCTCTAGTTTTGCTAGGCTGTTTAAAAAGAGAAGATTATTAGCATGTGAGGACACAGTAGCTGCACATCTGTAGCTGCTGTTGGCTTATATCTAGCATGTGGTTTGGGTGTTTGTGATATTTCAGTAACTGAATAGGAAAAACATGATGTGAACATGGTGTTCTCCATTTTAGGGAGAAAGCAGACCTTTTTTAGTTGTTCTCAGCTTCCTGTGAACACACATGTTTAAAAGATTATATCCAAATGAAACACTGTCCTTAATAGCAGTAAATAGATATATGCATACTGTCAATAAAATTTAAAGGAAGAGATTTTGTTCTGATGGGAGAACAAGGGGCTAAACTCAAGATCACTTATTTACTTGGATTTGGGTCTCATATGCAGCGCCTCTGCTGGGAAATCTGTGGAGCAGGAACATCATTTGTATATGCAGCACCTGGAAGCAGTAAGGCATGGATCCCAGTTACAGACTTTTTGCATTGGGTAACGAAGACTTCTGAAAATACTGCATGGTTTTTGTCTGCTCTTCCACGTCTTTGCCTATCCATCCCTGGAGGTGTTTAAGAGAAGACTGGATGAGGAGCTTAGTGACATGGTCTAGCAGGGAGGTGTAGGGCTGGATGACGTTGGGCCCCTTCCGGCTCGGAGTGGCCTGCTAGACTGTGAGGGATCTAGGTTGGTGTTATGCTCTGCGATGTGCTCTCGGTCTCCTCACGGGTGCTAGATGGTGAGTTGGACTAGATGATCCTTGTGGGTCCCTTCCAACTCATAATATTCTGTGATTCTGTGTGATTCTAGCCAGTTTTGCACTTTGATTTGTGCCTACCCGTCTCTCCCTTTTCCCCCAGGCTGCTGTGCAGCAGTGCTGGTTTCTGATGTTAAAAGTGTTGGCATGTTTCACCCCTGTTGTCCGTATTCAGCAAAGTAGCAGTCACTTCCATATGTGGCTTGTGGAGTGCTTTGGGATCCTTCAGGATGAAAGGTGTGATATAAATATAAGATGCCATTCATTCCCTTTTTTCTGCAGCACACACAGTGCTAATATGTTTTCCTTTCATCTTGAGCTCCCCTGACTAAATTGTCAAACATCTCAGTAATACCATGAATGTTTGCTTCAGGCACAGTCATAATCACTGTTCTGTTAGCTCCATCCTTACAAAAGATGGCTATTCTCCAGGCACACAATTGACTCCCCTATTACCAAATGCCTCTTTTTTCTTACTGTCCTCAATAGCTTCTCTTACAATTTCCCTTGAGTTTCCTTGCTTCAGTCTAATCCTCTGGATCTCATTCAGGCCCCATTTCCCATTTGCCATGTCAGTTCACCTGCAGTACATTGTAAAGGCTGTGCTGAGCCTATATCCTGAGCCAAAAGGACAGTGGAGGGATACTTCTTTGGATTTCTGAGTCCTGTGTTTTTCTTTCTTCTTTCCTTCCACTGTCTTTGGATACCAAAGGCTCTATCCTCTCTAGGCAGACACTGTGAGCCAAGCAATGATCAGTTTCCCCAAGCTACCTGAGCAGCACCTTATTCTCTTCTCAGAAAGAAAGGGGCAAAACACAATTGCTTTTCTGAACCCTTCTACTCAGCTCTGTGGGAAAGAGAATAATTAGCCTCGTTAAGCTATAGGGCCAGCAGCCTCTTGCCTTCCTTGCCCTCCCCTCCCTTGACCCCACTGTGTTAGTGCTGCAGGTGTGCTGCTCCCAGCTGTGCCCACACTGCAGCTCCCTGCCCCTTCTCTTGTGCTGCTGTGGCATCCACGCAAGGCTGCACAATTGGCCCTTGGAAAGCTCAGATGGCAAAAGGAGAACATGATGGGGCACTTCCTCACACTCCCCCCTGTTTCATTCCTCATTATTTTAACTCAATTATTTTTGTTCCGGTGTTTCTGAATCCTCTTGCACTCAACTGCAAGCTACTCTTCACCCTGACACACTGCCGTCAGGTGGTAATATGTTGCTCACCAGAGCAAGAACTTGTCAAGAAAATTGATGAGCTGCAATGTTCCCTTGGGGTCAGGCAAACAAGTCATGCAGGGTTTGTTAAACGAGGAGCTTGGGGCTATGCTGTCATGTGAGGGAAAAGGTAGTAATAAATAAATCAATGTCTATAAGCATTCAGATTTCTGGTCTTTGAAAATGATCCACTTGAATCACTCTTTGATACCCAATTTGGTACAAAGACATCTTTCTGTTTCTATTTCTGATTACTATCCTAAGCCAACATTTGGGCTGCAGTGTAGCAGACCAATGTATATCATGGCAGACAATCTAGCTTCCCTCACTTTACTAAGTGTAAACGGGGATTATGTCCGCAGGAGCCAGTGATAGTGTCATCATGTAAAAGCCATGCGTGTATAATCAAAAGGAGTCCTTATTTTTCTTTTCACAGAATCACACAGAATCACAGAATCACAGAATATTATGAGTTGGAAGGGACCCACAAGGATCATCTAGTCCAACTCACCACCTAACACCCGTACAGAGACCGAGAGCACTTTCCCACAACTTAGAGCAAAGCTCAGAAATACAGAACCATTTTGATATTTAAAAACCATTTGATATTTAATCAGAACAGAAGCATGGCATATGAAGAACGTGGGCATATAGCTGAGCTGAGCTTTGGGAGATATTAAAAATGAATTGTGCTGATAAAGAACAGCTGTATTCTTATATCAGAAACCATGGGGACAAATAATTAATTTGCCTTCATTAATTTCCCCATTCTTTCCTGGCAAAAAGTTCAGAAATGCTTTGACTACAGATGTAATTGAAGTGAGTGTATGTATTAAGAGACTGTACCAATTATTGGCCCATCAGATGTCATTATGAAAGCCGATTCCTGCTCCTGCAGTGTTAAGATCCCCCCTCACTTCCACCCACCCTGAGTCTTTTTTGTAGTCTGGAAGTCTGGAGAAAAGAATGTGATAAAATGTTGATTATAATTTTTTTGTTTAATAAGTCCGTTTCTGAATCTCAGCTGAGCAGGGCTGCCCACAGCTGTGAGATGTGCAGGTTACAACGTTAATTCCCTCTTGAGTGACAACACTACGGAGGCTTATTTGTCTCCCTCATCACTCTAGAGTATGAAAAAGAGTAATCTCTAGGTTTAAATTTTCTGTCTCAAGTGCAAATAAAATAAAACTAACCAGTTGATCAGATGACTGTGAGAGTTGAGTTGAGTGATAGAAAAGAAGGGTATGGGTAGGATAATGTGTTTTGTATCAAATGTTACTTACCATGCTGGGGAGGAGCACTCTGCCACTGCCACCATGACCAGTGCAGGGCAGGGAATATGCTAGGACACTCCTAGATGCCTTTGGTTCCCAATGAACCACCTCATGCAGCAGTCCCTTCCAGGAGAGGGTTTGCTCCTGACTTCTGTTCCCCGCGGTTGCCCATCGTGGCACTGCAGGACATGATGGGATATGTAGTGGTGGGCTTGTCTGGAGGGAAAATAAATTCAAGGCTTTGTCTAGCTTATCTATGCTTCAGGTAGAGCCTTCCCTTCCATATATGCCTCTGGAGACTAATGTGGGTTTACATTCGTGTTTTAGAGAACAATAGGAACATAGACATTTTATCCATATACGTATAAAAGACTATACATCACAAACACTCCTGTTGCACCAAGCCTATGGACAGGTGGAATTTTTATGAACTGATAGATATTCAGAGGGTAGAATGGGACTCCATGTCCTGGGAAACACAGGGTAAACCTCAGCTGGTATAACTCTTCTGAATGATGTAAACCTTATATTTATAATTTATTGAATGTCTTTGAATGAGTCAAATTTTATTTCAGTGGTAGCCAGATCAGAAATCTTGGCATTGTTTTTTTAAGCAATCTTGCCAAGTATATATGGCTGGTTCTTAAAAATTCCTACTGTGTCGTTGAAACACTTCCAGGCATCATTTAATCAGGTGAAGGAGATCTTAGCTCACTCCTTGTTCTCATTCAGGTTTGCCAATTATATAACTTGTCTAGCATTTTGTCTCCGTTTACTTGCAAACATCTCTTCAATTCTTGCTAATTTCTACAGCTAGACCAAGTGTTTAAAGCCAACGTTTCTGACGTGCACAGTATGTGCTCTCTGTCTGCGCACCATGCTGGAGCTCTCCATCCTGGCTGGATATAGGTCTGGAATTTTGTTTAGCATAACATGGGCTGAGAGGGCTTGGGAGGTAGGGGTGCACCATCTCACGGATTCATGGGCACAGGGCTCATGTGGCTCAGAGGACACCAAACCAGATAGGCTGCTTGCACCACAGGCTGGGCAGGCTGAGAGTTGAACTCTGCATTGGTAGTCAGCATTTGAATATATTTCATAGAATCATGGAGTCATTTAGGATGGAAAAGGTCTTCAATATCATTGAGTCCAGCCATTAACCCTGCACTTCCAAGCCATCACTAAACTGTGTCCCCAGGTGCTACATCTTTTCTTTCTTTTTTTTTAATACCTCCAGAAATGGTGACTCAACCATTTGCTTGGGCAGCCTGGTCTGATTCTTCTTTCTGCGAAGAATTTTTCCCCTAATATCTGACCTAAACCTTCCCTGCCATAACTTGAGGCCATTCCCGCGAGGCCGCCGTTCCTCCCCTGTTGGTGCCGACACAACCTGCAGAGGGCGCTGCCCCCGCGCCCTGTCCCCCAATCCGCTCCGTATCCTCTGGCTGGGTAACACGCAGCTCGTTAGTGTGACGCGTGATTACAGGGTTCTGCAGGACACTAATTAGGAAGACAATCTGGGGAGAGAATAGGGATTAGAGAGTATCCCTCAGTCAGATGCCTGTCAGCCAGCAGAATAATAATAATTAATCATGATTAACAATACGTTCTGTGTCAGTAGTGCATCTCGTTTGAGGTCTCTACAAGCATTTGGTGTTTAATCTGCGCATCTCCTTCTGAGGGGAATAGACGTGATAAAATATTTAGAGCTGAATTTGCAAATGACATTTCTGAAATGAGACCCCTAAGGCAGTTGTATACAAGTGCTGAAGTAAAATTCCCGATTTCCAGACGTGCTGAGCATCTGCAAAACCCAGAGTTGGGGTGCCAGTGTTACCTTAGATGTCTTTCAGCACAGACAACAAGATTACCTCCTATTTCTTGGTGGAGGACAACATTTCAAGTCATATGCAGGCTGTGCTGGGAAATGCAAGTCTGATCCTGTGGTTCTGCCTGGATTTACTGCTCATCTACACTGTTGGAATATACATACACTCTGCAAGGAGATGTCTCGATCACACATGCAGGACCAAATTCTTGTGGGTAACTGTGCACAGGTGGGGGATGTGCAAGGCCAAACATGCCACAGGTCAGGTCACCTGCAAATACTCCAAGGATGGTGTGAATGCTTTGAACACACCTGGAGCACTACCAGCAATGATGGAAAATATGCTGTTTATAGTGTACTTACTCCTCCGAAATGAACTCCCAAATCATTGTACAGGCATTGTACGGAGCACTAAGAAGTGTTCTGGTGAACAAAATGCCAAGTTGCCTTGTAACTTCTGAGTCATTACCAAAACAACAGTGATGAGAAAAAATATCCAGTCATTTTGTGAAATATCTTTTATTTAATATCTACGTATTTTTTTCAGTGGTTTTTATTTTTCCCCAGATTGGATCTTGGCATGTGGAAGGCTATTTTTAGTAGCATCTGAAAAAAAACCCCAAACCAAACCAAACCCCCCAAACAAAACCCCCAAAGCACCCCAAACAACACCACTTCCCCCTCCAGTAGAAAGCAAAAACCCCTAAAAAAATCCAGATTTTGAGCTCCCATGTACAATGCCTTGCTGCCACATTTCCTGCAAACAGATTGTTGTCAAATAATGTTTGACAAATGATTTCTGTAATTTTCATTAATACTTCATCAGAAGTATTATATCTTTAATCTTTATATCTATTATATCTTTAATCTCTCCAGGCTCACTGGAGAGACACAGTCCATTTCAAGTGAAAAGTGTTTGTTTTGTCCAGCTAGTAGTGTGGTTAGTCATTAATTGAATGCTGCTTCACCTCCTGCAGACCTGGCAATTTTTTTTGCTAAAACAAGTTAACTGAATAAAGGCAAATAAACCTGTGCCACAAATGACTCTCTGCAACACCGAGGTATATAGCCCTTCATGGCCTGTGCTCAGCCTTTTTTTATCCTTTTTTTTTTTTGTATCATCGTCGTAACAAAGAACTGATATACTCTGTGGAGAGGGAAGCATAAATTATGCCACATGATCTCCTAGGTCTATAGCACAAGTTCTGTAACAAATGCAGATTAGTTAGAAAATCCCTCTCTAGAATTAAGTATGGAAAGAAAAAATACATCCAGTGTCGCAGCTCTAGTGCTGCTTATTTGAGATCAAAAGTTCTTCCCTCTCTTTTTTTGCTAGTTCTCAAATATTCTATTTTTGCTATGCTTCTTTGCTTTTGAACCAGAATAACACAGGCACCTAGAAAAAGAGGAATATAGGACAAAAGGTTAGGAGTTCTGACAGTGGACAGAGCAGAAGTACATAGGTTTATAATGTCCCTTTTGAGTCTCAGAGTTGTCACTACTTTGTAAGCAAATGAGCAAACTTCACAATCCTCCCAGCTGTTGTTTCGAGTTGCCTGGGAGTGCAGGCAGAGCCTTCTACACTGGTGACAATCTGATACTAAAGTCAGTAATAATCACTACCATTGCCCCAACGCATTTCCTCTATCTTTAAAGATAAAATTCTGCTATTTGTTGAACACAGCACATGAAAATGTTGTTTGTAGATTTGTTGATGTGGCTGGAGAGGCTTCTGGGGGTGTTGAGAGCCCACTGTGATTTTCTCCAATGCTCAGCTGGAGAGATGTAGCCTAAGGTCCTGCAGAAATCTTCTTTGAGTTTTATGCAGAAGGGGTTTTTTTTATTTCCACAGATGCCTTTTCCACCCTATAGGCACTGTCAACTGTGCTGTGACTAAATCCACTTAAACTGCAGTTACCCCAGTACTTCAGAGGACAGCATCACTGGGGGCAGGAAGTGAAAGTTCATCCCTTAGGAAAGAGCTTGGCATGATTTTGCAAGGCACAGCAGTAACCTGGTAACCGATATATCCATTTCTGTTGCATTTTCTAGGTCAGCGTGTATCATTCTTAAGAGAGAAAAATTAACCAGGCAAGTTGGGAGGACTGTAACTACTCTGTGCTCTCCCTTCCCTGGCTAGTTGTGCTCAAGGAGAGGCTTTCGTGGCACATAGTGTAGTCAGGGAAATGCAGTCACTGCCTCCTCCTCGTCCTCTCAGGATGCTTTGTTAGTGACAGCAGGCTAACAATGATTCTAAAGATCAAATCCCTGGCGTACCACGGAACAAATGCAGAATAAATGGAGAGAATAAGGCAATTTCAATTTGAGTCAGAGTCAGGAGGTATAGATATGTTTAGACGATGGGTGTTGGATAGGTTGGACTTGATGATCTCAGAGGTCTCTTCCAACCTTGCTAATACTGTGATATAAGGGCACAAGGAACCAATACGAAAACAGTGCTCAAAATGAGAAGCAGATTGCAGAGTAAGGTGCCAGGCAGAGATGTAGTTCTGGTACATACCTGAGTCTAGCCCTATATTGGACATGAGAAGGAATCCATAGTCTTGGAAATATTGAGAGTTCCCCCATCACACATATTCAAGGATAGTGACATATATACGAAAAAAATACTCTTGCCTTTTCATATTCTGTGAACAGCAGCATCAGCAGTTGACACATGGCTCCCATTAATCCAGTGAGTAATACCTTCCTGCAAGAGAACAGTGTATGGCATGTAAATTTGACCACGCTGCAATACATCTTTGGTGTTATCTCTGAAGCCTTGGCTATTTTCAAACCCGAAGCCCTTATGCCATATTGCTAAAAAATTTGGGCTGAGGACCAACATGGTATATACTGATTAACATTCAGTCATGGTTAGCAGTTTGTGGGCAAAGAGCCTCTCTCAGCAGGAATAAACCATGAAAAGCACAGAACTCATCTTCATCGATTACATGGAGTATTTCTTAGCCCACAATTATCAACAATTAGGCAAATTTTTGTCTCTTTTGATGAACTTCTTTTTTGACCTTTTATAGGATACTCTACTTCCTTGTGCCTCAGTTTCCACTGCAGGGATAAAAATATTCCTTTAACTTGCAGAGATGTTGTGCTGATTAATTAACATCCAGCTGCACTTTCCAGGCTCTTGAGATGAAAAGTGCAATGTATGTATTTCCTTTTAAAAGTGTATTTGACTGTCTTGCTGAAAAAGGCATAACTTGGACCACTGCCAGTGTGGGGAGGGAGGAGTTCTCAGTGCACGTTGGAAATCAGAACTAAGCAGTTCTCGTGCATCCCTCGAACACTGCTGTTCCAGGACTTGCTCAATGCTCATTGCAAGACCAGAATATCTGCAAAGTACCTGCTATCTCTATCTAGGTTTAATTTTGACTAAATATTATTCAGGGAACAAATTGTGACAGCTGCTGTTCAAACACAGTGGGCTGTCTGTTGATGTCAGTAGTTGTACCAGAGTTGCATTTGGCTTGCTGTCCCATTTTAATAAGTGCATAAGTGTATGTATCTCCTGTGTATAATACTGAGACAGTGTTAAAACAGGTCAGGTTATGGTTTAAATTCCTCAGTCTCTAGGGATCACTCAATTCCTGATGAAGAAATCAGCTCTTCAGCAAAATATATGTCACTTTAGCAAGATCAGGGGTGCCATCTGCAGTTAGAAATCTGGGCTTCACAAAATCATGCCTTTGCTTTCAATGACTGCATTGCATCTCCTCATGGAACCTCTTGGATCACAGAAGCACAGAGTGTTCTGAGTTGGAAGGGATTCACAAGAGCCATCGAGGTCCAGCTCCTGTGCAGGACAGCCCCAAGAACCACACCACGTACCTCCATGGGTGTGGATCTTCCTTCTGAAAGAGGAGTCCTGGTTTGTTCTGTCAGAAAAAACATTCACTGTTTCTCAGACTGCTGCGCAGGGTAAGGTAAGTGGAGTTTTCCCTTTAATCCACCTGTACAACACCCCCCCAAAAGTGATGACAGCAAGAAACAGCTCCACCATGCAGAGGACAGCAGGCTCTGAAGTGAATTTTTAGGTGTGGATTGAGGAGTAGCTGAGCAACATCTGAGAAGCTATGGAAATCAGAGTTTTCCTAGATCTAAGAGGTTTAAATTTTTCAATGGAGAATAATTGCCCCATTGTAACAAAGCTGAACGTTTTTTGGGTCTGTGTATAAACCCTTGATTTTGGCAAATAACTGCTGACTGGGAAGCCGTAACCCTCACGCTGTGCATACAGTCTGTAAGCCTTTTGTCATTCCGAATGTTGGTTCAAGTAATCTTTCTTTGACAGCTCATTTGCATCTAAGCTATCCCCAAAGAGTCGGAGAGTTTGGAAATAATAGAGATGACATTTGGGTAAGTGTTTAAAAATGCACAGCAGCAGCATGCTTGGAGGCTTGCATTAACAAGCAGAAACGAATTCTGAAAGTGAGCTATAAAAAAAGAAGCAGAGAGTCTGTCTGAATGAAGTAAGCTTCACTGGGCATCCGATGACTAAGTAGGAAGCGTTTTGTGCCAAAACCTGGGAAGGTAAGTGTTACTTACAAGACGACAGTGCCAGAAAATAAACCAACACACCAACGAGGCTTATGGCTAGAATGCAGTATTGAGCACAGCAGACTCACAACCTCTGTGAAGTACTCCATTGAGAAAATTGCTTGCAAATCAGGCTGAATGGCAATGGAAAAACAGGGCAACATAATGATTTCAATGAGCCAAAAAAATTATGTGCTTTTAAATGTTCCTGTCCTCTAGCACAGGCGTGGTGCCAGCAAATCTGTTCAAGCAAGCTTTGAGGATTAGAGAGATGCAATTTTGCTAGTTCCCAGGCAGCTGATGTCATGTGCAAGTCAGGAGATGTTGCTGGGTACCGATAGGGTGTATCCTGATAGGAAAAGAGCTGATGGCTGGTGAGTTTGGAGGAAAACTTTGCCAGGATGCACACATTAAAACTGTCATGGTGTAGGTTGCTCCATGAAACTGAAGCAACATGGAATTGCAGGTATGGGGAACTTTAACATTCATTAACTGGATTTACCACTGATGTTTCCATGATGGACAAGTATTCTAATTTTCATTCTTTTTGCAATTGTAATAGCTTGTAAGGACTGCAGTTCAGCTGAGGGGCTGATTTTGCAAACCTGGTAAGAGACAGCATTTGCCTGCAAGCTTATGAGTCCAAATGGGGTGAAACTAATAAGGAATTGAAGAACTGAAAAAGCAAGATGAGAGGAGGAATTGCCCTGATTTAAAAGCACAGATTAGGGTGAAGCCAGAACTTCAAAGTTCAGCATGAGTTGTGCAGAGCTGCCCACTGGATATGTGTAAACCACAACTGTATCAGAATCAGCTTTATATGCTCATTTTGCCAAGCATAATTGCCTTCATAAGAGAAGGTAATGCAACATGTTAGGCCCTCTAAAGAAAATGGACATAAGCATTCAGAAATTTGGCTCTAAAATGGGATCTGGAATGTTACAAAAGTGTATTTATTTGCTGTGGAAGAATGGAGATGAAATTCAGGCTGTCTACAGAGTCAGGACGCAGCTAGGAGTCTCAGAGCCTGATCTGGCTAGGACTGGCACAGGGATACAGGATTTACATGGTGTTCACTGCAGCCTTCAATCGTGGCTCACTCCTGCCCAAAGTCCTGCCCATCATCATCCATTCTTAACAAAACACAGCAGAAACTGCTGAACATTGGAAATTACATAGTTGTAAAGGTCATAGATTTCAGCCATTTGTCCTTCCCTGTTTTCCATATGCTGGATTACATGGTTTTACCTGGAGCTTTTTTTGAGCTTCCTTTCTCTTTTGTCACGTAAAAATTCAGCCTGAAGTCTGAGCTCCTTTGCCCACCAGTGTCATGCTCAAAAGCCGGAAACACTCATATAAATTGCCTGCAAAGAAAGATCAAAGGCAAGGAGCAAGTGTTGACTGTTCGCATCGGTTCCAGTAAGCAGAGCTCCTGCCAAGTGCCAGTGTGCTCTGCCCTATTTCCTTCAGACCTCTCAGCCCAAAGAGTGCCTGTTTAGCAGTACTGCTGGCTTCTTTTAGATCCAGAGGAAACACTTGAATTATAAAGAGGTAATAATGTTCTGCAGTAATACAGGAGCAAGACCCTCTTATACCTGTGTTCCTGCCTGGAAAGCCAGATAGCTCACTCGAGTCTAGATGCAGGCGAGAAGCCCGCAGGTAAGTGGCATGGGCAACGGGGATTTTGGGCTTCAGGTCTGAGACCCAAAGCTGACACAGCAGTAAAGACAAAATCCCTGTACAAAATAAATTGCTGTTTTTGCAGAGGTCAGTTAGCCATTAGGGGGCCTTTTTACAGAGAACCTCTAATAAATAGCTCAGAAGGGAACAGAATTTTCTCTGTGATGAGAAACATGGAGATTTTGAAAACTCATCTGTCTCCTCTTACTCTGTAACAAAATCTCAGAATTCTTTGTGCAATATCTGCCTTTTCTCCCTCTTTCCCAGCCAGGTGCTTTCCCTTTTTCCAAGAGGATTGCATGGGAAAACAGCCAGGTACGGAACCAGCTGCTTGGACATTTAGGTGTCCAAGGAGGAGCAAGCTGAGGAAATGCTGATTTTGATAACTGACATGTCAAAACCCACAAACCTTTTATGTCCAAGAATTTCTGAATTCCCATGGGGAATAAAATAAATAAGATCCTACCTCAGAAATAGAATTGAAATATTCTGCTCACCCAACTGCTATTCTGGGGCGGGATACAAGTAAAAATGCTATGAAAGACTCAAATGGTATTGTCATTCAAAAGATGGTTTCTTGTTAAGCAAATAGACATTTTAAGAACGCCATCAGGGTCAGTTTAAAAAGGAAGCATCTGATTGTTGATAGGTTTTGTACTGGGGTTGTAAAGAATCTGAAAGCCAAATAATTTGTCAAGTGGAAATTTTGTGTTCATGTACTATAGTTAAAATGATTTTCTACTCTTTTTTTTTCCAACAAGGATTTGAGAAAATTTTGGGGAAAAGATGCATGGAAGTCACTAGAATTGTAATTTTTTATAAGATTTCTACTGAATCCAACCCATTTCAGAATATGTCATCTGTAGTGAGAGCACAGGAAGAAGTGAACAGCAGAGGACAATGGACCTGCTCCCTCTCATAGAAAACACTGCTCAGAAATAAGGATAGAAGTTGCTGGAAGGTTCTGTGATACTCGTGGGTTTTGTTCTGGAGTGGTGAGCTGTTTTTGTTTTCAGACGTAAGTCAGGGAATCAGGAGCCAGTGAAATGATTCACAAGGTCTCAGGCTTCAGTATGCCAACCTGTTTGAAATGACAGCCCACTGAACAGCACAGTGTTTCTTGAATCAGTTTAGAGCCTCAGTCTATAAATTCAGTGATCACAAAAATACCTTGGAAGGCTTTTAATTTCCTTAGTGCTTCAGTATGTTTAGGTTCTGGACACTCCTGAACAGAATAAAGTACGTGACTTGTTTGTTCATCTGGACTAACGCGAGAAGCAGGCTATAGCTTTATTTTAAGAAAGTGGGGGTGGATGTGCTTCTTTGATTCACATCCTGTCTGAGAAAATACCTGTGTTGTTTGGGAACATGCAACCGTAGCATGCCTTGATGGGTTTTACAAAGGAAGGGAATATCTTGTTCATATGTCTCTAAGCCAAACTCCCTCTAGAGCAAACACTTCTCACAAACAGGCTGCACACTGCGAAACGCAATGAAATTCACAAAATCCATTAGTATTCATTAACTACAAAGGGCTCTGGAGAGATTCTTGAATGCAGTATTACTAGAGTAATTTCCATACTTTTTCTGGATTTTATTCCTTCAGGCTTCTCCACAATATTTTCAAATCACCCATGTCACAGGTTTTATCTGGGGAACATAAAGACATCTCCAAAGAGTATAGTCCTCAGTCAGAGTCCTTGTTTTGTTATTTCCTTTTGTTTCTTCAGATACTTAAGGTTGAAAAATGGGATCACATACATGGTTACAGTATATGGTCATTAACATGAAATGCCTTATCTGGGGCTGCATCTACAGTTGCATTTTGATTTTATACAGTAGCGTAGTGTTGAAATGAATTCCCTGGTCATTCTCATTTCTGGTCCACAAAATTGTTTGGCTTCCTTAGAAAGAAACTGCACCAAACACTCTACTCCAGGTAAGCATCAAACATGCCCTGACTCTCAATGAGGAGTCTAAGGCTCTGGACCTATGACCCATCAGAAAGCTTCAAACCACAAGTCTGGGGATGATCAGAAGACACCCTGCATGAAACCAGATGAATTCAAGCTCTAGATGCAACTTACGAAAAAGACGGAGAAAAAAAACCCAGCCTAGACTGCCAAGTGAAGTCAATAACAATGGTGCAGATCACTGTGTTCCTTGGAGGTACTTGCTGTGTCAGGCTTGCTGACTGATTGATTCCCTCTTTCTCTATGTCATTTAAGAGCCAAAAACAAGTTAGGAATTTGTTATAAATTAATTAACAACTAGCACTGTTACTGCTATGCAGGGAGGCCTGTACAATCTGGGCAAGAAGCCCTAGAAATTACGCTGCGGAAGAGTGAAGCCTGGTCAGCCCTGACCTTTGCCTTCACAGACCACTGATGCCAACTTTGCTTGGGCTGAAATCTGGGCAGTTAAGAGGTTAGTGTGGCTTGAACTCTGACATCTGGCAGAAGCAATGGTGCCTGACTATGTCCCTACCTTCTCATATCCATCAATAAACATTAATTCTGCCACTTCTTCACCTACCTGTTTTGCAGTCTAAACTATTTGGCAAAGGTAGCTTCAATTCTGGGAAGTAGGCTGAGTGCAAGCAGCTCCTATTTGTTGTTACTTTTCCTGTGTTAAGCATTGGATTTCTCTTGGATGTGCATTTAGTACACTGTGTCTTGCACATCATCCATTCTTCAAATACTTTTTGGGGTCAGAGCACTCCTCATGAGCTGAGCACTGTGCTGGGTATGCTTCACATCCTCAGTCCTTTTCTCACTCTGCAGTACGTGGCTGGGGGATTTATTTGCTACGTATATGAATTATTTTTATATGCTTTATGATAGCTCTGAACTTCATGCATCAGAGCATCTCCTTACTCTGTCTTTATGTCATTATTCTGAATACAGATAACACTGAGAAGGCGTATACTGTACACGGGTGACAAATCAGGCCAAGTGGTCATGGTGAGCTAGTTTCTGCAGCTAACAGAGGTATGATAGCACCACAATGAGCTGCTTCTGATTTACCAACTAAAGAAACTGACTATAGCTAGTCCGTATGGGACTGAGAGGAGTTTTGAGCCAGAACTCTGGACCTGTAGCTAAAGTCTGGGTGACCACACCAGCAGGCCCTGCTATGGGTTTAGAGTCATTCCAGATTGCACAAACCCTTAAAACAGCATATCTCTGCAAATTGTCTTTCTTCTCCCAGTTCTTACCAGTTTCTCGAGGAAACGTCTTATAAGGCCTACAAATCATACCTATCACTTTTTAGTACTGTCAAAGCATCCGAGTGTCTCTCCGGGTAATCTCATTTGAAACCTCTTCTGTTTGTTCTCACAAGCATGTGACTCCAAACCTTCAGGTCTTGTTCCATTCTCATGAGATGACAACCACCCATGAGGGGTTGGGATGCTTGAGCTGTGATGGATTGGCTACTGCAAGCAGGTTCTGTAAGTAAGATGGCGGATCAAAACCTACCTGGACTCTGTCCAGAAATCACGAGACTGAAATACTGTGCGTGAAAAACAGACTCCAAGAAAAAGGCAAAAACATAGCTGTATTTTTTTCTGATCTATTCTAGATACAATGTTTAATATAGTGAAATCATTTTACAGCATGAGTAATTATTATAGTCTTATTTGACTTTCTGTTGTCTGGAAGAATTTAGCTCTTTGAAATACATATTTAAGTCCAATGTAGTCACAGTCCACTAAAAATAATTATGAGGGCAGAAGAACCTAAGATAGTACATCAAATATGTACATTTGATCTTTTCCTTCCTTTTTTTCTTGTCCTTTTAGTTTTTCTTTAAATGACTTTTCTGACAGCATTATGTCACATTTTTCCTAGATAACTTTGGTTGTGAATTTCATGAGATGTTTTTAGCCATACTTCAAAGTTGATGATAAGATGAACTACTCAAAGCAGCCTATTGTTCTGCAGTTCATGTCAATCTCATGATTTAATTACTTGACATGGATACATTATTTGGACATTGATACACTATTTTTTCTATCTATAAATTCAATGGGAATCAAAATAAAAAACCAAAAACCATACACTGTGAGTGGATTGTCTAGCAAGGCAAGACTCCAGGCCTCCACTAACAAGGATTATTGATATATTTATTAAAGTAGTCCTTTATTGCCATCTTAATGTACACTTGATTTGCATGTCATTAATAAATTCATTGCTTAATGTTAAGGGGAAAACCCCCCATTAATTATAAATAAACAATCAGTTCTTGATTTTTGCAATGCTAAGTATAAAATTAGAGCACAGATATACCAATACACACAGAAGCCTCTGGCTTTTCATTAATCAGAGAATCCTAGAATGGGTTGGAGGTGACCTTAAAGACTATCTGGTTCCAACCCTCCATCAATGGGCGGGGACACTTTTCACTAGACCAGGTTGCCCAAAGTCCCTAGTCATCCATCTGGGCCTTGAGCACGTCTATAGATGGGGTATTCACAGTTTCTCGGGGCAAATTGTTCCAGTGCCTCACCGCCCTCACAGTAAAAAAATACTTCCAAAGATCTAAATCTCTCATCTTTTATTTTAAAACCATTTCCCCTTGTCTTATTACTCTCTCAGTGTAAATAGTGTATCTGCCTCTCTTTTATAAGCCCTTTTTAAGTACTGGAAGGCCATCTGACTCTTGTTGGCTGAACTTTGGTGTGTCTGAGCTGCTGTTGATGGGCAGAGATCTGTAATTTTTGCATTCAGACCCACTTCAGGTAGTTCGGGTGGGTCTCATTTTCTAAGAAAAGAAAAGAAAATGGTGTTACTAAATAATTGCTTTCTGACTGTTAAACAAAACCGAGTTCTTGGGTTAGGTTTTTCATAGGAACTCCTTTACATACACGTGCTTCATGTGAGCTCTGTCTGTTGTTCCAACAATCGGGAAAAGTTTGTGTATTGTTTTTCTCCTGCAGACTTTGAGAAAAAAAGGGAGTATTACAGCATTAGCATATCCAGGTAAATTTGTCACATAGGAAACTAAAATCCTTTGTTTTGTTACCTAAGTACCTCTGAAGAACATTGTCAACCACCTAATAGGCATGGCCTGTGTTCAGCCAAAAGCCAGCAAAAATTCTCCCTCAGCGTACATGAAAAGGACTTGCATCTTCATATCAGGAGTCCAGAGGTTGTCTCCAGGTATCCATGACTAGTGGTGCAATTGTATTTCTGCAGAGATATAGCAGTCATGCAATGGTTCTGCAGATATATTTCATAGTGGGGAAGTAATACATGTAAAGAGGCATCATGACGGGTTTCCAGATGGTGCTGCCTCTTCACCGAGCAAGAGATTCAACATTCAAGTTGGCTATACACGACTACTGACTTCTTCCAAAAATAAAGCTGGTCATTAAAGTAATTATGCTCTTTTTTTGTTGATGTTATTAAACTGAGACGTAAATCAAGTGTTTGTGGGTATGTAGGAAGGAAGGCAAGTAAAAGAGAAAATAGAAAGCCAGAAAGAGGCAAACTCAGACAGCACACAGCGTGAAAGCACTGGCAGAAGTACGTTGTGTGTCTCTGCAGTGTTTTTATTTATTTTTCACCCTGCCATAATATGTGGGAAAATACCATAATGTGCTGATACACTGGAGGGACACAGTGGGCTTCTGTTCCAGTTCCTTGGGGGACTTTAGCTGACTGAGACTGCCTTTAGTTACTGGGACTGAAATTATAATCAAAGACAAGCTTGAACAGCCATGTCGATACTTCTCCTTGTGTCCACAGAAGTGAGAAAAATACCTCAGGCCAAGGTTGCTTCTCGAGAGATATGTTTGCTCAGTTATCTAACAGATCTTGCAGTTGGAATGCCTATATTTAATTACAACTTCAGCGTCATGGTAATAGAAAACTGGTTATCTTCTGCCCTTAGACTGTTAGATGTCAAGCTCATCTGCTGCTCTTTTCCAACTCCCTGATGGAACTGCGGTGAATAACAAGCCGGTGCTTCTGGATACACTATGCATAAATACTCCTGGAACCCCCCAGAAAATACCCTCCAGGAAAATTCCAGAGACACTCTTGATAATTCACTCAGCAATAGTGAACCACCTAACTGGATGTGAGCACTCACCCTGTAGTAAAGGGCTTAATCTAATAAACAAAACAGGAGACTTGACTTCCAGCCCTTTTTATTTCGCTGCTTCTTTCAAAGCCATCTGCTTCTCCATCCTCTTTCACAACGTGTAAATTCACAAGCGAGGTGAAATTTCCCATCAACCAGTAGCCTGTGAAATATAATTACTGTACCAATTTTGAATTCCAAGTGGTCAGCACAGGCTAGGAGTGCTTGCTTGGCAATACAATTACAACGAATATTAAAAACAGCCACGTTGAAATTTGGCAGTAGCTCTGGAAAATGACAGGTAGATTTTTTTGGGGTCAGAAAACAGACAACAAAATGGATGAGAAATGTTCAGGGATTTTTTTTAATGACTCACAGATGCATTCTCAATAGAAACAGCATCACATCCAGGCTGCTTACCCAGCAACGCTCAGCAAATGAGAGGCTGTTATGAAATCTGTGCTCCCTTGCGAGGTCCTTGCTACCTTGGATGACCTCTGTCAAGTTATGCGCTCATTCAGCACTGCAGCCTGTCTGTAGCAGGGGCTAATGACACTAAGCCTGCTGGATAAATCCATGTGGGATTTATGACTGTGCAGTGCACAGCATTTCAAGGTATACAGTATGCCGATTTGACAGTATCAGTGACAGGGGTAAGGCTGTGAAGCTGCTTCAAAAAATCTCAGAAAAATCCTACCTATGAGATAATTTTTCTGTTGTTTCACAGTGGTATAGAAGAAGGAGATTTAATACTGTATTTTAATGGAAATAATTTTGCTGTGTGGGTGATTTTTATTTTTTTAATTCTTTCAGGATTAATTTAATATTTTTTAAAAATGTGTTTTGATGATGACAGCAGATGGTGCATGGTCCAAACTCTGGAGTATTTGCACTAACACAGCCTTACCAAAGTAACTGGGAATGTCAGTTTTACCCATGGGATCCTCTAACACCGGTGATGGATTCAAAGCTGTGGTGGTTTGCAGCGGGAGCTCAGCTCAATGAAGAAAAGCCCCAGATCTCTCCTGAGGAAGCAACGCTCTTTGGCCTCCTGTGCTGATGACCTTGGAAAAGCAGCTACAGGCACTGTCGGTGTGCTCATAGCAGAACCTGAGGGAATCAGGGCAACAAACATTTTGCATATTGTCTCCATTTCTTGGGAGGGCTTATGTACAAGGTATGCATGTAGTGGAAGGGGGAATGTGTCTTCCTGCGTCTGAGACTAATTTCAATCTGCTGTTGCACAGACAGAAGAATCTGATGCAATTAGTAGAAAATATACAGAAGAAATGCCTAGTGCAAAGATAAAATAAGATGTACTGCGGACGTGGGGGTGTAATTAATTTTTACATACATGCTTAAATCAAACAGCCAGGTGATTCGAGCACTGATTCACATGTAATCTGACTTTGGTCTGACTGAATATCCAGTTACAAAAGGCAATTTCTCTCTCCCCTTGGTACAGCATGTCAGCTGAGTAGGGTCTGATGGGAGAAGATATAGGGATGGAACTAGGGCTGCTAGAATGAAGTGCCAGGAAGCAGAGGGCTGGCCTGCTGCAATCACTCGTGGGAGAGTATAGAAGCTGTCCTGCAGGTTCTGGACAACCATCTGCAGTGTAAATGTGCTTTAACAGCCAGCTGTGAAAACCGTCCTGCCTCACATAGCTGGCATAGTGTGGGAACTCCATGGAAAAACACAATTGAAATGCGTCTCTCCAGTACTGAGAATTGCTGCTTTAAGCATAAAGTAATTTTTCTTCTCCCTCCCTGTCACATGTTCTCCAAGCCAGTGCCCTTTGAATGAGGCAGGGTAGGAAGGAAAATACGTAACCACAACAGAATTAAAAAAAAACCCCAAACATATACGTATATATATGCACAGATACATAGACATATGTGAATACATGTGAATACATGATCTGGATGCCACACACACCAGGGTTTTGCATAGGCAAGATCTTTTAAGATCGCAAAACAACGTATTTTTCCTTAACATCATTCTTAGAAAATTTTAGTTGAGGTTTAAAAAAACTTCCATCAGTCCGAAACAGACAGGAAACACAGTAAAATTAATTCTGAGTGATGCAAATCGGCATAATTATTTGAATAGTGTTGGAGGCAGACATAATACATAATTGTTGTCTCTTGCCTGTATTAAAACATCTCTTCTCTACAAAACCTTCCATGAGCTGCAGTTCCCTTTTCTTTTAAGTAGTTGCCTGAGCTTGTTTGCTATTTATGGTAAAACAATACTGAACATTTTGCTGTCATGTGGGGTCACAGGACAAACAAAATGACAGGCAAATGAACGAGCACAGGCAAACAAAACCAAGGGGTGAGTGTATAGGTGTCTGACATTATATCTGGCTGGAAATGATTCCAAAAGTCAACATATGCAATTAGTTAAATGTGGCTTTTATTTTCTCTTTGGTCCAGGGTCCTGACTTTCTTAACAGCAAACACTGGCAAACACACCATCTGTTGTTGAAAACTCAGCAGTTTAATGAGGAGAATCAGATTCTTTCCATCTCACTCATTCCTTGGTGCCTGTTCCATTTTCTGTGCAGTTTTTGTCTCCAAGTAATAGAGAATTTCCTTTGGTTTCTTTGAGCTGTTGTACACTCTTAACTCATTAGACTGGTGATTTGAGATGCAACCAAGGTCGTCAAATATATTTTATGATTTTTAAATAACTTTCTTTAAAAGAAAAGAGGCCTGATGGAATCATTCAAAAATTATTATCAGAGTAGCTGTACAGTGTTTTAAAACCAGAGGTGTGGTACCAGGGTCAGCAGCCATAAATACATATACCAGTGCATACACAGTCTCTCTAGTCCCCTCACTCCAATTTTCACCAATTTGTTGATAAAATTAGGAAAGGAGGTGACACTACTGTCCTCATGTTCTCCTTCATCTGGAACATTTCTTCTGAGCTTTGGGAGCACAGTTTAGGATACATTTTCCACAGGACATACCCCGCACTGAGCTGAAGCACTCATATCTTGTGAGCCTTCTCCAAATGCCTTGCTTTGCTTTTGGCTCTCCCTGGCAAAAAGGCTCCAGGTCCTTTTCCTGCAGTTTCCCAGTACTCTTTTCCTGCTGCAAAACCTGCCAGGAGGGAAAGTATGAATTTTTGCACCGGGAGATGGTGATCCACATTGAAGCTTAACCGAACCAACAGCCACATTAACAGCCAAGCAAGGAGACCATGAGAAACCAGAGAGGCTTAGTTTTCATAAACCAAAGCTATTTATTTCTCTAATCCCATTGCATGGCTGAAGAAGCCTGACAGTCCAGGTGGAGCAGCAGAGGCTGCTACTCTCCATCTCTGACAGCTGCTCCCTGTGGCAGTTCGGTGTTACACTGTGTTTCTGCCAAGGAAAAGGCCAGCAGGAGGCATGGCCAAACAAAGACCTAACTGGGTCTGTCCCTAATGTTTGAGATGAAGGTGCTCTTATGTCACTGTCTCCATGAAATAGGGCCAGATATGTCCCTTTTACACAGTCCATCTGGGTTAACCTAAGTTTGGAGAACTGGGAGTCCTGTTGGTCATAGTGTGGATAGGAATGTATGGTTTGGTGGGATAAGGGAAATGAAGGTCAGAGAATAAGTGACATCTCATGCTAATTAAGGTCCATGTGAAGGCTCACACACTAAAATGAGACTTATGACTCACCTGCCTTAGCCCTAAGCAGTTATAGAGAAAATGTTCATTTTTCAGAGAAACAATCACAAGGCAAGGAGCATAGACAACACACCCACCATGAGCACTTGTCTTTGAGCAGAAAGACCTATCTTTTGCTGGAGGGCGCAGCATTTTCCAGAGGATAAAACCCACAAGGAAGTAATTACCTGATTCTTCAAACTGAAAACCAGAAGAGAAAGAAGGAGTGTCAGGGGGAAAGAACATCTCACTATTTAACAAAACCAGGAAACATGTCCAAACAGTACAGCTGAGATCCTGATCTAGATGGCAGCCTCAACTTTGAACTCCCAAACTGAAGGTTTATCTGTTTCGTTTCAGTTCCCCTTACAGATAAAAGCCATTACCAAAGTCTACAGAGCCTGAATGCTGGTCTTGGACTTGGGCCTGTATTTGTCCTACTGTCCAAACTGTCTTACTTCATAAAATCATTAAGGAGAAATATAGGTATCACAAAAACCATGTTAGGCAGATGGGTAAGAACCAAAAAATCAAGTCTAGAATGGAGTTTGCAGCAGGCTAAGCCACTGACAGCAGAGAGACACAAATATTTAGGAGGAATAAACCATTACAGTAACACCCCACCCCACCCCACCCCCCCGGTTAGATGCGGTTTGCATCTTTGCAGCTTCAATTCTTTGTGATTCATTTTTCAGTGAAAAAGCAGAGTCAGTGCATGTACAGATAATGCCATGAAGAAAGATAGCCCATTAATATGTAAGCGAGCTCATGAATATGTAAACAAGCACAGCTCATTGCCCCGCCTCCTGCAGTCCTTGAGTACCATCCATTTGCACCGTTTAAGGAGCAGGGGGAACACTGCCATTACCTTGGAGCTGAGAGTGCTGCCAAGATGGTGGTGTGGAGACAGCGGGGCCACACTGCTGCTTCCGGTCACGGGGGGGCGGTGACTTGGCCACTGCTTCTGGGTATAGTGGTGTGGCAGCAGCAGGACAGGCGCCGCTTGTGGGCACAGGGGGGTGGTTTAAGGGAAAAGGGAACCGCCACTATCACCCTGGAGCCGTGAACGCTCGCGGGCCGGTGGTGCGGATGCAGTGGGGCCACGATGCTGCTCCTGGGCATGGGGGGTTGGTGGCGGAAGCAAGGGCTCCCAGGGCTGCCATAGCAGTGGAGAGGGAGCAAGCACCCAAATTAAAGCTCCCTCAAGGCAGCACTGCGTACTTTGTTTTTATTATCACAGAATCACAGTAAGGTTGGAAAAGACCATGGAGGTCATCATGTCCAACCTGTTACCTAACCTATTGCCATCCTGTTACCAACCATCTTATTATCTAGATCATGCCACTAAGTACATCATCCAGTCTTTCCTTAAACACCTCTAGGGACGGTGACTCCACTTACCTCCTTGGGCAGACCATTCCGTGTCCGAAACACTTAAAATCAATTGATACTGGGGAGGGCATGTAACACTACCTCACCCTGGGATGGGGTGGTTCTCATCTGGGATGTGGGGGGTGAGCGAGGGAAAGGGAAGAGGTGTGGGGAGAGGGGAGAAGAGGGAAGGGGAGGGGGCAGAGGAGCGGGCAAGGAGGAACAGGGCTGTGGGAGCCGTGACTGGCTCTGCTGGGGTCCTAAAAAGCAGTCCACACATTTAAAGTGGAGTTTCAAAGGCTGTACTCAACCCTCAGGCTCATGTCGGCGTCCCAGGAACACTCTGAGTGCCGGGGTTGGCTACAGAATAGCCCAGTCCTGTTGCCAAGGCAATGATAGTGAAGCAGCGTTGTGTCTGCTGGCAGTGCCTGCAGTGGCCCCGTCCTCACTCCTGCTGGGCAAAGCTAGCCAGACTGTGCTGTGTCACCTTTTCAGGTGGTGACACACGAGTGTGCTGCTGTGTGTGGCAAGTGCTGTGGACATGGGAGTTCCCAGCCGAGCCTCCACTACTCAGGGTGAGAGAGCGGGGTCAGCCAGTTCCGTTGCATTGCTGGAAACAATTGTGGGGTGGATCCAGAAACTCCCTCTAGAGCTCTGGAGCTGAGGAGGGGGGACACAAAATGGGCGGGGGCTTAATTACATATTAATGAGTTTGCTATCTTTGCAATTTGCGGACTTCGTGGTGGCACCAATCCATGGACCCGCAAAACCCAGGGCTGACTGTATTCCTCCTAAAACTCTAGTTTATTAGAGACTGTGCAGAAAGCATTGGGCAAATTCTTTCTCATCTTGGGTGAGTTAGCTACAGATGTGTCTCCTTTCAAAGTCATTGTAGATTCAAGAATACTACTAGCAAAATCACAGAATTAGTGACTGTAGTTTAACTCCCTATTTGACTTCTTCCTTAGAAAGATACAGCAGCATCACCACTTTTGGATTATGCATCTGGTAAGGCCAGCTGTGTTTTGCTGCTTTGATATTCACTTCATCAGAGATCCAAGTTCCCACGCAGTGGTATTTCATGTTTTGAAAAATGCATCAATGTCCCTTGTGAAAAAGGCAAAATATCACAGGGGGCAGGCAATTTGTAGGAAGAACCAAAATACCGTAGGTAACTGTAGGGATTTGGGGATTTGGCTTATATTAAAAGTAGGGATAATACTGCTGTATAGAAGAGAATATAGCAGCATGCGGGAAGAAGGTGATACAGAGCTGAGGAAGCTGGTGTGCTCCTGGGGTTTGGATCCAAGAAACAAAGAGTGCAGAAAAGGATGCTTAGAAACACGAGAGGGAGCCAGCAGTGATAAGCAGGGCAGTGTTTCGTGGAATGAGGGGGAACAAGGAGATTACAGGTAAAGAAATGAATAGTTGTGAAGGGCAGAATACCATGGAAGCCAAAGCATTACACTTTTCATGAAAGTATCCTTTCACTAAGATATCTAGTGTCATGGTTTGACCCTGGCTGGATGCCAGAGATTCACCCACAACCTCTCCCGGAGAAAAAAGGAAAAAAAAACTGGAAAAAAAAAGGTTTATCACGGGCAAAACAAGACAAGCTCCAAGTGGGGAATATAAAGAATTCTTTATTTCTAACAAGATCAGAGCTTAATATGAGAAGCATCATTTTAAAGGCAACCTTCTTTCCCCACTCCTCTTTCTTCTTACAACAGATATCATATTCCCTTTTTCCTTCAGGAGACAAAAGGGGGATCAGGGGGAAGGGAAAAGCCAGGCAAGTTGGTATTTCTGACTAGATTTAGGGTAGGAAACTATCTCTCTGCCTTTCATAAAGTCCTCTCTCTCACCAGAGAAAAAGTCTTTAATGACCTTTTCCCAAAGTGAGTCTGGACCCGAGGGCAACAGCTCTTCCATTCTCTGTTGCCTGAGAGTCACAGCACAGGATGCAGCCTTTTAAGCACTGGCTGTGCTGCTTCATTCGTGAGCCCCATCCCAAAGTACATAGATCAGATCCTACCATAGTGCAATTCTGTCACAAAACGTCTGTCCAGGACCTCTGTCGAGCTCTGCTCCAAGTGTGGGCTCCAACTTGTCTGCAGTCTTTCTCCAGCATCCTCCAGCTCCGGCATGGGCTTCATCTCCACGGCCACAAATGGATTTCTGCATCTCTGGTCTCTCTCTCTGTTCCATGGGCTGCAGGCAGACAGTCTGCTTCACCATGGACCATTCCACAAGCTGCAGCGAGATACCTGGAACTCTTCCTACCCCTCCTCCAGCTGGCCTGGCCTTTGTCCTTTCATGGCTGTTCAAACTCTCACAGTTGTTCTCCGGCCATCTTCTTTGCTGTTTCTAGTTTTTTTCCTTTCCTTCTTCAATATGGCACCTCTATCTCTCCAACTGGTCTAACCTTGGGCAGCTGGGGCCCCAGCCAGTGCCCCAGCCAGGAACTGGCTGGCGTTAGTTCTGCTAGTTAGGCCCCCCCCACTGCCAGAAGAAAAATAAAAGATATTCAAATCAGGACACCAGCATTGTGGAAATTAATCTTAAAATAAATGTACAGTCAGCCCTCTTCCACTTCGTGCCCCCCATATTGCGGCTTCACATCTTAGTGGCGTGATTTTTCGGTGTTAAAGGAGGCCCCCTTCACAACTGTGCATGCGTGACCTGGCATTCAGTAGGCAGCATGAATATGCAAATCAACCTGCACAGCCATGGCAGTGGCTCGGCTGCTTGCTCCGTCCCATCCCATCTGCGGGGGCGGTGGCTCAGCTGCTCGCCCCGTCCTGTCCTGGCTGCAGCAGCTTGGCTGCTTCACCACTCCCCCCTGGGCTCCGCCGTTTCCCCCCCTGCCCCAGGCATGGCTGGGGCTCTGCCACTTCACCACCCCCCCGGCACGGCCGCCGCAGCAACCAATACACAGCAATGCAGTGCCGAAGCAGCGCCGGGGATCTGTCTGAAGGTTCGGGGCAAATTTGCATATTAATGAGCTCCCATTCAACGCAGAAGTAGGGCTTCGTGGGACCCAATTAAGACCACGGGTCCGTGATACAGGAGACCCGACTGTATTTTGATAGAGATGCACTGGACATAGAAAAGGGAATTTGCCATCATGTGGAGGAATAGGGAAAAAGACCTAAGAGACTGAAATATCACCTTGTGCACAGATTATCCTTATTAGTAGGTATCCAGTAAAGTAGTGGTGAAACTGCAGTGTTTCACACAACAGTTCTGTATCCCTTTCACAAACAGACTATGCAAGGAAAGGTTCCAAGGAAAAATGTGCCTGAATGTAACTGTAAATCAAGACTTTAGAAGAAATCCAGAGAGACAACAGTTGGCTGAGGATTAGCCATGAGTGTTGTAGCTACACCAATGTTGTTTCTGCGTGGCTCTGACTGATACAATTAGATAAAGAAAGTTTGGCATCTCGTTATGCATCTTTGGCATAAGTGTTAGCTTAATATTTGCATAGCCAAGAGTGAGAAAAGAAACACAATATGATGTAATTTAGTATTTAAAAACACAGCAAGACATTCAGTTTTGGGGGACTTGCTCTTTATCTTCTTGTCATTTGTTTCTTACCCTTGTTAACTCCTCTTCCCACAGTCACATGGAAAGTCACGTGTCCTCTAGCTCAAGGACATTATTTTCAGCATGAATTACTGCTGATTTTACAGTCACTAGACCATGCTCAGTTTCTGGTGTAACTGCCTCTTTCTGTCACTGCAGAGCTCCCTGCCAGGGAGAGGGACTGTTGTTTACAATGCATGATGATGAAGTAATGACCGCAAAGAGGCCACAAAGATGCTTGAAAGGCTGGAGAACCTCTCCTACGCAGACAGGCTGAGAAAGCTAGGGTTTTTAAGCCTGGAAAAGAGACGGCTCCGGGGAGATCTTAGAGCAGCATTCCAGTTCTTAAATGGAACCTACAAGAGAGCTGGAGAGCTACTTTTGACAAGGGAATGCAATTATAAGACAAGGGGTAATGGCTTTAAACTGAAAGAAGGTCGGTTTAGATTAGGTATTAGGAAGAAATTCTTTACTATGAGGATGATGGGGCACTGGAACAGGTTGCGCAAAGAAGTTGTGGATGTCCCGTCCCTGGAAGTGTTCAAGGCCAGGCTGGCTGAGACTTTGAGCAACCTGACCTAGTGGAAGGTGTCCCTGCCCATGGTAGGGGGCTTGGAACTAGATGGTCTTTAAGATTCTTTCTAACTCAAACAATTACAAGAGTCTATGGCCTTCGCTTGCAAGACATGGCAGTTGATTTTGAAGGAAATTCTACTTGTAGGAACAGGATTTGAAAGGGAAATGTCAGCGTATTCGTGAATTTACCCAATATCATGGTCTTTTTGGCAAAAGTGTCCATTGTAGCAACACATCTCTGTCTCTCTTTTTCCTTTCAGAAGTTTTTCACATGCTTTTATTCTTACCAGTATCAATTTTTTTCTCCAGGAAAGACCTGGCAGTTATTCTTAAAAACAGAAACTAAGCAATCTTTTCTCTTTCCCTCTCTCTAATTTTTAAAAAGGTCAGGGAAGAAAGTCACTGCCTGTTTTTTCCTGTTATAGCAGAGTTATTGTTCACCCCAAAACCAGAACAACTGTGGTTACTGTATTTACTTCTTCATCCCCAGGGGTAGTTCAAATGCATGTCTACCCTAGGGCAGGAGAGCTCTAGTGACAAGGTGGTAAAGCATCACTTCCAGTGTGTGTGCTAAATATAAAGACCTTGCACCTACCCTTCAAGAGTACACACGTGTTGTTGCTGGGTTGCTCAGGCAGGGTGCCCTCAGGCCACTTCAGTATTGCTTCACTTTGTGGGCCCCAGAGGGAGGAAGGAGGAAGTCAGATGCTCAAACTACACCAGAGCTAAAGGTATTTAAAAAAAAATCCAGTTCAAACAATGACCTAGGCAGTCTGAAGGTCAAACAGGGACACCTGGTGTGTCAATGCACCTTCAGGGCCAGTTTGCTGCTGGGCATGTGCTTTTTGCATTGCCCTTTTGGATCTTCACCTTCTGAAGCAAGAGTTGGTTTGGCTTTGGAGCACAAGTCCAATTTTTGGCTGTGTCTCTGTGCCTGGTTTATTTCAATCATCAATACTGCTTGAATGAGAGTCCTCTATTGACTATTTATAGTTCTAAACAAGGAAAACAAATACTGTCTCTTCAGATGAGGTGCCAATGTCTCTGTAATTCCCACAGTTGTAGTGCTATGATTGGAATTTGGTACCAGATGCATGGATTCCTCAGACAAACAGCTTTCTGGCAGGAGAGAGGAAGATCAGGCGCTGGCAAGCCTGTTCATGTAAAATGTTGCCATGTAACTGGCTCTTATTACCTGCATTCATTTGCTTTGAAGAAGCAGGGAAGCTATACAGCAACTACTGGATAAAACAGAGCTGGCGAATACCTTCACACACAAGCACACCTAGTTAATTCCATCATAAATACTAAGTGACTCCGAGAAGGTAGCTATAGACTAAGTTTTGTTTAGGTACCCCAATGGTAAGGGGAAAGATTAATTTATTCTTTCTGCTGGAGATGGAGATGGTGCCCTTGGCACTCCTGAGAAGGTACAGAAAGAGGTGTGTGTGGGTACAGAAAGATGGTACAGAAAGAGGGTGAGGTGTATGTGATCCTCACTGGATGGTGTTGGCCCAAGAAAGTCAGATTTTTTCCTGAGGCAGAGTTTACATGGACACATGCTGGAAGAAAAAAGGTTGGCTTCAGAACCAGGATTGCAGAAATCACTGGTGAGAGAACGGAAGAGTCTTCAGGAATAAGGAATGAACAGAAAATAGTGGACAGACTAAATCAGGTCATTCAGGAGAGAGTCAAAGTGAAGGCAGAGAAAGGCATGAGCTTTCAGAAGCAGATTGATTCCCCTCCCCCCCCATTTCTCACCCTCCCCCGGACTCCAGGCAGCTGAAAAGAACTCGGTATTTTAGTTAATGAGAAATCAGCAAGTGACCTGTTGTTAAACTCTGGGAAAGCTGGTATGGTCTGTTTGCTTGACCTTTTTCTTTCAGGAACTTGGCATAAACATGAATGGTTTGAAAGTTTGCCGCTGGGCAGCCCCTGTAAGTTCCCCATTTTGGCAGGAACCAGAGGTCACACTGAACCCTGCTTACTGTCCCTTAAAAGAGGGGATTACCAGTCCTATGCACTCTTTTGGATCCCTTGGGTCCTGATCTTGCATGGACAGAGTCATGAATTCCACAGAATTGTCACAACTTGTGTTTTCCTACTACAAACTGCACCAACCAGTGATTGCTTTAGCTGGGGCTTTGACAGCCCCTCATCAACATTACTCCTGGTGCCTGTTCCTACCTCACACCACCCTTTGCAGAAAAGCAGAAGACCTAGAAACCATGATATCTTTTACCATCCAGAACTGTTGAAGGTTGTGCTGAACCATGCAGTTCCAGCTGGTGGTTTACCTTTAAGTTGTGTGATGCTCAGGGCTCCTTGCAGACAGGGAGTTTTGGCCGTGGCCTGCCTGGAGAATGTCCTAGCGGGAGTTTCCATGGGGAGTTACTGGCCTGGCAGTGACTTGCCTGCCCTGGCATGCCTTGTCTCCTCCTTGACCCTGTCCTGCCTCTTCCAGACGGCATCCTACCCAGCTCTTCTTGCTAAGGGTCAGGGGCACTGCTTCCAGCCACCTATTCCAGGAGCAGCCTCAGCCCCAGACTGCAGACCAGGAGCCCTCTACCCAAGATTCCTCCAGAAAAACTGTGCTTATGCCCTGTCGTGGAAAGTCCTCTTTTCTTCTGGCAGTGTGCCCCAGTTGTGGGTTTTCCCCCCTCCACAATTTTACTAAAATTTCTTACTTTTAAACCCCAGTTGCTATATTCAGGCGGAATCTGAGGGCAGAAAGCTGATCCAAGCACTCGTGGGGCACTATTGTATGCTCTCAGTGAAAGTGGGATGAGGGATTCCAGAAGGATATTTGACCAGGCATTACTGAAGATAAAATTTGTCAAGTCATAATTTTAACACTCCATGGAGTTTGTTGTTCAAGACCATATACAGGAAATCTGAGCTGTAATTTTCCCTGTCTTTGATCAACATGCCAGTGTGCTGCTGTGAAGTGAAACAGCATAGGCTGACGGATGAGAATTTTCCCCTAAGGGCATTCTCCTAGGAACACAGCAGCGCTGATTTAGCAAGGAAATAAATCTTGAAACGTATGAACGCTGCTGTGTACATGCTTTTATGGCACTTGGAGAAGAAATCAAAATAAAAATACAGAAGCCTTCATTCGGCACTTCTTTAGCCTTTGAATTTGTATGTATTTGAAATGAGCAACAACACGCTGGAAGATAGAGCTGTGCCTTTGTAACAGCTGCAGCTTGGAACATCTCAGTCTGCTGCCTTTGTGGGCCCTCACTGAATGAGCTCTTCGTAAACAGAGGCCTTGATGCAGCAAGAGGAGGATGAAAGCCAGGCAGATACCAGTGGAAGTCTCGAAGTTCCCAGTCCTGTCTTATTAATAAATAACACTAAAGTGTGACAACATTTTAGTTTAATGTATCTTCTACAGTTCTCCTACACCCAACCCTCTTCCCTCTGCTTTTGAATGCTGTTCTGCCCCCAGGATGTGCAAGTCACTAACAGGGCTCTGGCTTTTGAATTGACCAAGCAAGTCATGTTCTCTCTGAATACGAGTCCTTCCCATTTAGGTACTTGAGGCAGAAGTTTGAGACTACTTGTAACCTTTTAAAGTGTCCCATCTGATAGGGACTACAGCAGCTGCATTGCACCTCTGAAGATGAATGAAAACTGAATTTTCTGGGAGTTTTCTTGCCAAGTTGCAGCAGTTTTGGGTAGCAGATACCAGTACAGGTGTCAAACAAAGCTTTGTGATCAATCTTCCCACTCTTGAGGAAGAAGCATAAAGGACACAAACCCCAGTTGCTCCCACAAACTGTTCTGTTGTTTTCTGATTTGGGATTTCCCCACTGCCATCCATTACAACATCAAGATAAAACATCTCAGGGGAAAGAACAGTACTTCAGCAAACAAGGCCTGACTTTTATTGCAGTATGGCTACTTGGCATGTGGAGTTCAAGATTTTCTGTTGTTTCTTTTACTCTCTTTACAGCACTTGGCAGCTCACGTGGACCAGCCACAGTACCTCTTGTAATAAAGAGTACTGGACCTGCAAACATTGAGCAATACATATCATAGCAGTTTCAGATGGTTAAGCGAAACTTTTCTAGTATAGCACACTCAACTACATTTCAAACAGTACTTCTGAAGAAATGTTTGTGAACAAATCAAGGCTATTTTTACATTGGTTTGCATCCTGTTTCTTCTTAGATATAAACCAATTGAGGCTTTTGGTGATTTACAATACTCGGAAGAGATGATCTCAGTTCTCAGAACAGGTAACAGCATTTCATTAAAAAAAAAAAAAAAAGTAGTTGCACTGACTGCAGAGCCTACTGATCTCCCCCCTCCTAACCAGAAAAATCCATCATCCTCCACTCATGCTCCACCCCCTCCTTTGCCAATACAGGACCAGGTTCCCAGCAGCCTCAGGCACAACCCACACCAACCACATTCTTGCCTGGACTGGTTGTGTTGTACCACCTGCACAACTTTCCAACACATAACAGAGTATGTTTACAGAAGTCAAAGGCTTTGCCTGAATTCCAACAATACCTTATAACCTTTTTCAAACCCCACCCTGATAAAGATTTTAACTACTGGAATTATTTTTATTAGGGATGTCTCATTACACAGCCAATTTAATTACAAGGACATGTAGCTTGTGCTTGCCTATTTTAACAGCTTGGTCATGTTGTATGCTTTAAATCAGATGCCTGTATTAACATCTATTTATGTTAATTTACAATCCATTTCAGACGGCTGCCAGAAGATAATGGATAAGATGTTGCAAATATAATTTGGTTGTAATCTTGAGATGCAAGGAAGCTTTACTCAAGGATCACTGTGTGCTGGTACAGGATCTGGATATAGTCTTCTCTGAACACACTTGCATACCCATTCCTTCCTTGTCAGTGGCAGAGCACCACTTGGGAAGTGTTCAAACACCATCTCTTCAATAATGTGAAACTAAGAGTTATAAATTAGCAAATCTGAACAGCTCTAATTAAAAAAAAGACACCAGCACATCTATAATTGAGAACTTCAGGACTGCTGAAACTCCAACTCTAGTCTCAAGCTGTATTCTTCCTTTCGCTCATGCCACTGGAATACACTCCATACCTTTGGGACAATTTAGGATGCAGGAAAGTTCTTCACAAGTCAATTGTGAAGACTATTTTACAGTTGGAATATGGCAGCCATCTTAAAGTTCACTGCCTGAGCAAACTTTAAGAACATTCAAGACTGTAAACATGAAAATACTTCACGCTGTGTTTTCAGTTCAGTAACACCTCAGATGAATTTCAGAACAAAATCAATCTTGGCAATAACACAAAGTAGATTTTTAAAGTCCTTTATTAATCTGAATATAAAAAAGACAGAAGCTGCCTACGATATAGGACAAAGCTCTTGCTTCATGAGGAAACAAAATTTTCTTTACAAAGTGAAAAAATAAATACCCTTTTAGAGTAAGGTTTATATGCTAATGTGTCATAAAAAAGTAGAGTTTTAATATTTTGACAAAATGTCTGTGCAAAGAAACAGATGCATAAACACACATTACTGCTACATTAAGGCAATATGAAAAGTATAGTCAGAAAATTTCAGTAAAGTGACAGTGTAGTTTTCTAGCTTTGATTAAGCCAGTATTGCACCCAAACATGGTCTCCAGTTCCTTCTGTACCCTGGAGAAGACACTAGGAAACCAGAGCCCAAAATGCCCAAGTAGGGGGGTGGAAATTAAAGACATTAAAGATGCAAACTGAAGAAAGCATTTAAAATTATACACAACTCTTATTTTAAAAATTAATGGTACATAGTTTAATAGTTTAAAATCAGCCTCCAAAAATAAAGCCAACTTGAAGTGCAGCTGACTGCAGCTCCTGAGACCACCAGCTACGTTGGATGTGGGAAACTTGGGAGTTCCCTGCCCACCGAAGGCTGTGAATGAAGTCCCACAACAGTGCTTCCACGGGACACTGCCAACTACAAGACCTTCCTGACCCACCCTCAACACTTGGAGATTAACAAACTTGTCCTACCTTTCCAAAGCTATTCTCCCAGAATTGTTTTCCGTGTCATAGAAGTTAAACACAGCTACTTGATGAAGCCTTATAATTTCAGTTTAAGAACCAAGTTTTCAAGAAGTTCTCTCCTCTTTAAAGCAGCTTACTAAAAGCTTAAACTATGAGCCAATCTAAACTGGTAATTGTAAAAGCTGGTCTTATTATTAAAATAAACAGTGTGACTGTAACTAAAAATGATTTAGAGCATGTAAAAGAAAAGGCTGCATTGCTTTTGCTGGGTACATATATATGTGTACACCACATTTCTCCAGGGTTACCTACCTTTGTGGCAACACTGTCGTGCTACAGACTTACATATCATTCTCCTTTTAAGTAATATCAATCAATTACACTTCTGCTCTCAGATGTCCCAAACCATTTTGGACATGCTGAACAAAGAATGCTTATGTTAAAAAATGCAGTATTTTTGCTTTTGATTGTGGATAGGTGCCAGTGATTGCCTTCTTCACAATCAATAGTTGCATTTCATATTAGTGCAGTTTGAAGAGTACATGATGGGTTTAAAGTGTATATGTAGATCATATCACAGTCAGATTGAGAAGACTGGTGTGGGTTGGCAAGTAGACATGCTGGACATGCTCTACACAGGATCTGCAAACAGGACATGACTGGAAAGGAAAAACATTAGAAAGTTAGTTTACTTCATATTTTGAGTCTCTGCACTTACTGGCAACTTCCCTCTATGCGTACAATAACAGCACTTCTCCATCATCCCATATTTAAGACAGGGTATTGTGAGAAGCATGGAGCTCAGTTTAGCCTCACTGCAAATTATGTTAGCACACCATCCAGATAGAATGTTCTTTGAAATTAGTTTGCCACAAATAAAATTTTAAAAATGTTTTCACAGAACCACAGAATATTCCAAGTTGGAAGGGACCCACAAGGATCATCAAGTCCAACTCCTAAGTGAATGCCCATACAGGGATTGAACCCACAACCCTGGTGCCATGAACATCATGTTTTATCTAGCTGAGCTAAGCTCAGGGTCATGTCATCATCATTTTTTTTAAAATATAATGACCTAGCTCCCCATCCCATCATCCCATTATCTAGACCATGTCACTAAGTTCTTCATCCAGTCTTTTCTTAAACACCTCCAGGGATGGTGACTCCACCACCTCCCTGGGCAGACCATTCCACTGAGGGATCACTCTCTCTGTGAAAAAGCTCTTCCTTACATCAAGCCTAAACCTCCCCTGGCGTAGTTTAAGGCCATGTCCTCTTGTTCTGGTGTCGTCAGCCTGAGAGAAGAGATTTACGCCCACCCAACTGCAACCTCCCCTCAGGTAGTTGTAAACAGCAATGAGGTCACCTCTGAGCCTCCTCGTCTCCAGGCTGAACAATCCCAGTTCCCACAGTCCCCTCCCCACAGGGCTTGTTCTCCAGCCCTTTCACCATCCTGGTCGCCCTTCTCTGGACCCTCTCAAGCAGTTCAAAATCAACATGAACTTACTAATCCATGATCATTACACACAGAAAAACCCAATTCCACACAACCTGGTCACTCAGGACTTAATGGCACTGCATTTACCTGTAACTGTGAAGCACAGGACTTGCAGCAAACTGTGTGGCCACAAGGACAAAAGGTCGAGTTGATCTCCTCTTCACAACACACCATACAAAGCATGGACTCCTTCAGCTTCCGCAACTTCTCCTGCAGGGCTTTTGTTTGTTGGCAGCTGAGACCCTCGCAGTTGTCACAGTTCATGCTGCTTTCTGAAGACTTAAGGGGGGAACTTGGTGGGGTTTGGTCACTTCTTGAAACAAGATCCACAATGCCAGCATTATAAAGAGCTCGCCTTGCATGATCATAGACTTCTTTTGATGTTCTTTTAATGTCAAAGACATACTTTTTACCAAGATTAATGTTTTCATTCAGGAACAGAGATGCTAGGTGACCCTTTAAGTCGCGACTATACTGCATCATGACAGCACTGGTGACAGTGTCACACCTATAAAGCAGTACAACAAATGAAAACTTGGTTAGTTAGTACCACTAAAGCTATCCATACAGTGATTTGTTACCAAAGTTGAAGTAACAGCACTGAAATTACAGCAAATACAACACTCAGAAGTAATATTTAAGCTCTTGAATGCTGTCTGCGTGACAACTCTACTTTGAAAAGTGTAAAATGGAAATGTGACAGATACTTTACATCTCCAAAATGTGAAGTGTCTGGTAAAATAAAGCCAGCCTATGGAAGGGACTTAAGACATTATGCTAAAAAACAGCAAACACTTGCTTAATCCACAGCTCAGCTTGGCAACATCTCTTTGCATGGCAATTTCCAAACATTCCCTTAAAGAATTCTAATTAAGAGTCTTTGGCATAACATCTTTCTTTAAAAAGGCTCTCAATTTTGACTCTCACAGAGTCAAGTAGTATTTTTAACCTAATTTCCACCCAGTACTTTATATACTAGTATTATATTACTCTGAAGAGAACCAGTGTGAATGCAGTGTAGAGAATTAAATTGAGGCATTTGTATTTGCCACGGAGTATTTCAGCCACCCTAACTATGCTTTTCACATATTCCAGTGATACAGTTCAATCTGCAGAATCCTGTTGAGGCACAATTTCTCTAGGCAACACAAGCAAGAAAACACAAACACAGAACATAAGGACTACAGCCTTGCAGGGCCTGAAGTCCAAAATATAAGCTTATGGCCAAATGCTACTGCCAAACTAAAATTCTGCTTAAATTAAAATCAGAAACTCTGAAGGAGGGCAGAAGTTAAAAGTAGAGACAAGATCAAAAAGTAATTGAAACTGATACGTGGAGTTAATTTTGAGAAAAAAACACTAAGTGTCATTGACAGCTCATTCTACCGATCAGTGTTGGACATGGCAGTAGGAATGAAAGGGGGTTTGAAAAATCAGCCATGGACAAATGAGGACAGCACCCCTGCCTCAAAACCAACACAACAGAGACGATGGAGAGCTGCTGTCATGAAACAAAAGCCTGGTGATGTGAGTGGGGACAGAGGAACTGTAAGAAGATTTAAATACATGGGATGGGAAGATGGCATATAGATAACATAACTGGAGGAGCCAAATAAAGAATCTACATATTCTGAATTACAGGATTCTCCATTGCTCTCATTGATCCTCTTACATAGGGACAACCCCCCCCATATGTATTATTTATGAAGCATCAAGGAACATAACATGTTTACATTCTGTAGCGGGAAAATTTTGCTTACTTTCCCACAAAACCGGAAACAGCAAAAACCTGTTCAGCTTCTGGACTTAGGAGGAAAGTAGATGCTGCAAAGACAATGAAATTCTGAAGAGTATTTCCAAAGTGCAGTCAGACCATTGGCTGCTTAAGCTCTTAGTTCAAATGCTGGAGAAGAGCAGTAGCAGGAGACAACTCCAGTGGCAGTACTGACCTGTAAAATGCATGTGTCTCTGTAATTGCTCTATAGAGTCCACTTGCTGCCCTTGTACTGATCATCTTAAACAAGAGAACTACGCTATTACCAGACTCCTTGGTAACAGTCAGATATACATTCTTCCCAGACTGAGTTGCCATTTGAACAACAGGATAAGCAATCCTAAAAATTAATAGTAAAAAAGTTACTTATTTTTGAAGGATAAAGGCATTTCCCACAAATTACTACAGTGCACTTTTATCAGAAGTTACAATCATCTCTATACTATTGTCAGTAATGCTGGATTGAAGATGCTGCCTCAAAAATACACATAAAAACCAAGAGCATTAAGGCTACTTGTTATCTTGATTACAAGCAGGTAGTGTCCTCAGACCCTGCATCCCAATAGCCACTTCTAGTAATTCACAGAGCACTTTTGTCTATTTATGTAAAAACTAGAAGCATGTTCAGTAATTCTGAAAAACTGATTATTCACATGGTTCCACAAAATACATACCTGTTGATAGGGCTGAAATCATCTTTACAGATGGTTATGCCTTCAGGTCCAACACCAATAAGGAGTTTTTGTCCTTCACTATCTCTCACTGAATGCCACTCTACCCCATAGTTCTCCAGTGTTGTAACAATCTGCAGAATCTGGTATTCAGCAGATGCCTGACTTAGACCTTCTAGCTCCTTGTGCTTTGCGATAATGCTGTTGATAAAAAGATTAAGAATAGGTGAATTAACTCAAGTATGTGCTGTTACTGTCAGCAGCTTGTTTTAACACGGGTTTTTAGATGACCTAGTTAAACAGATTATTAAATGCTCCTGACCTGCTTTAGTTGTCTATAGACTTCCAGCAATTTTGAATGGGAAGCATTTGAGAATTACGAAAACATCTTGAGAATGGCTTAGAAATTAAAAAGCTACATGTAATCAAGGCTTTCCAACTAACACCATCACCCTCAACATATTTCCCTGAACCACCACGAAGTTCGTAACTAAAAAAAAATTACACAAAAGTATAACACACAAAGTTTCCTGACATTCAGGAATTGAGCTATGAGGGTATTCGAGAGTTTTGTTTACTTCTCAGAGTAAGGGTCCTAAGCCAGATACATTCTTGTTCCTTTCATTCACAGGTGTAGGTCTAAGACATACTTACAATTTATTACCCTTCTCCAGGTACTTAGATACCTGTATTTCCCCAAGTACTAGAGTTTCAGCACTTTTTGCTTTTCACAAAAGAAAAAAACCTCTCATAACTGAGCTTAAAAATTAACTGAAATCAGAACATCAAACATTCAGGTTGTATTTGGATCTCCAAAGCTATTTAAATTATTCTTTTACACTATAGCACTAGCAGTTCATGGTATAACAATCTTCTAGTGTTGGTGTCCAAAAAGATGGCTGTACCCATTGTGTTCCTTTTACCTCTCCAAAATGGTAGTGGTGAGCTCTTTTGCACATAACTCTTCATAATTGTACTTGGCAGTGTTCTGGTTATAATCTCCAAACTTCATCTGTGCCAACAACGCACTAAGTTCAACTGCATGCTCTGAAGAACACTGAAGATTACCAGCGAGAAGATCTTCTTTTATATGCAAGAAAAACATATGCCTAAAAGACAATCAGAAACATTTGCTTAAACCAATTGTTAGATGATGTTTGTAATAAAGACATATCAAATAACACCTCATATATCTGGTAATCAATAATTCGTGATTAATGTACCAGGTAGAAAAAGTCTGGCACAAGGAAAAGAAAAGTATCTCCATATTATTCACTTATTCTTAAACACGAGGCTACAACTGAAGATGATAATAAGCACTATTAAAAGAAATGAGCACTTTAATCATGTTCTTAAGAATAGGGACTCCTTTAACTCCAAAGGCCCATTGGTAATTTCAGTTTGGTGAGTAAAACATCAATGAAACATTTGAATTCATTTCCTATATTTAAATTTCTGGTTGCCATTTACAAGTTATTGTGCAGTTCACAAAAGCACATTTGGGAAGAGCAGCTCCAAATAGCATACACACTTTTGGCACGCAACAGGAGAAACCACACTTTCTCCACCCAGTGGAAATGCCTTTTTGCCTCTACAGTCAAGGGAAAGTGGTGCTTTTGCCAGTGATTAACAGAATGACCTGGAACACCTGAAAACGTATTGTGGAATAAAATACAAGAACATCTTCTGTGTAAACATTTGCCAGACCAACACTTGGGGACAAGGCAGGTTTGACAACTTGCTGAAAATTCACAAAGTTGCTCTTAGTTGTCTAATAGGTCAGTTAACAGACAAATAAACACTTCTACCAACACTAACAGCAGCATGTTAGTTTCCCCTGTAGGCTACCTTAACTTCTACAGAATCATCCTTAAATCCCCTCAGGGGACATAATATAAATGTCTTACTATTTCTTCTTAAGAATTAACGTATTTATAGGAACCAGATGCAGAATTATGTATCATAGTTATCACAGAATCACAGATTCAGTAAGGTTGGAAANCTGAAAAGAATATTTCAATAAATGAAGCCTAGCACCCACAGGGATGTGTCTTGGCTTCCACAGGAATGGGACGCTTACTTTTCTAAAATTAAGTGTGATCTACTTTTAACAAAAGATGTATTGAATCGTTCATCACTGAAGCTTAAGATGCTAGTAAGTGATTAGCTTTTCTTCCAGTGGGAATTTTGGATGATATCTTACCCTTGTAGCATTCTACAGTTCCTTTACACAACAGGGCAAATAGGACTATTTTCACAGCACTATGAGCAATTACAGAACTTGCAAAGCTCATGTTTGTTCTTAGCTCTACTATAGTAAATGTTGCCATTAAGAAGATACTAGCCCAAAAGATGTCCCATATCCACACCTTTTTGAAATCAGGGGAAAAAAATAAAAATGAGTATATAAATATGGATACAAGTTTAGGCAGCAAGATGACCAGAACTTCAGGCAGTAGAGTTGTCTCCACTGTTAGTAGATTATTCTTTGTTAAGGCTCTTTTTTTGAGCAAACCTCAAATTTCTGCTCCAATCCTTTTCGCCTACATTGCTGATTCACAGCTCTTTTTGTCTGGGCCACAGAAAGACATATACAGTGATCCTCCGCATAGTCGTGGTCCATGATTTGCGGGACCCACATACTCGCTGTTGATTTTCCAGCAAGTTGTGGGCCCTGGTGCATGAGCAGAACCTACTGCGATCCCAGTCTGTTCATGAATATGTAAATTGGTCCCAGCCGGGAGCTGGTGCGGCCGGGATGCGTTTAGTATAAACGTGTGGTTTTGCACGGCTGGAATTGTCCTCCACCGGGCTACGGGGTTGCCATCGTGTGCCCAGGGGCTGCGCCTGCCACTCAGCCAGCACTTGGGGCCGGCCCCGCGGCTCGCCAGTCAGTGCTTGCCACTTGGGGGCAGCCCCGCGGCTCAGCGCTCGGCGCCTGCCCCACTGCTCACCCCCCACTCCTGCACTCGCCCGCCTTGGCAGAGCACAGCCAGACAACTGAGACAAGCCCCACTCTCAGGACTGTCCTCCAGACCTTATTGGGGGAGGGGGCATGGCTACAGGCATGGCGCACTCAACTACGTAGTGGGGTTGCTATCTTTGCGGATTCCATGACTCGCATGAGGACCAGACCCAACAGCCCGCGAGTAATGGGGGATCACTGTACATGGGTTGTACAGACTCCTTTTGGAGCTTAGTCCATAAACCCAAAGTGCTTGATAAATTACTAAAACGCTACAGCCAAAATAAGTTCAAATAGTAGGCATTTCTTTAACTCAAATCAACATTAAATGAAGCTTCTCTTGATCCTCTGACAATACCAAAACAGAATTTTCAGCCATTTTAACTAAGTACTAATTACAAATACAGTATTTCAAAGAAAGATCTGACAGCTTTATTCCCATAAGCTGAAACACATTTACCTCTCTACCACACCTGTATCTTCAGGTTTTTTTATGTATATGACAGCACACAGGGATAAGTCAAGAGTTCTCCTATTGCTGGGAAAGACCTTATTGACATCACCAGGAGAGCTGAAAAATAAAATATTGACCCTGCAAATAGAGATGAGTTACAGAACAGCTACAGTAGATGCATGGCTTGTCACATTCCATTACTAAAAAGCCAGTAATGGCATAAAAAGAAACAAGTTTACAGCACAATGTGAAATAGCATCATATGAGCTAACACACACTAACTTCACATAACTGGCTTATATCACATAAGGGAAAACACCTCAAGAGATTCAGCTACATTTTATTTTTCTAATAAATGGAACAAAGTCACAGCACATAAAAAGGACAGTTATTGCAAAGTAACTACAGCTGTGCAAATTCATGACCCAGCTTAAACTATGATAAGCCACTTTATTAAGTGGAGAAAACAGACAAAACCACCTGTGTTTAGCCATCCATCTCCAGTCATTGGCCTAAATAGCCTGAACTGCACCCTTAAAAAGTTGGTGAAAGACTTCATACTGATCTGATTGAGCCTGCCCTGAATTGAAGTTCAGGCAGCAAATTCACAGCCTTTTTTTCATTTTGAGTCCTTAAGTGTGTTTGAGAAGGAAAGGCATCTAGAAATCGCAAGACAGTGAGGGTTGCAAACATTTTATACATTTGAAAAAGTCATTTGATAACCCATCCAAACATACTTATATTACACTTCTCCAAAGTTTTATGAATATCCATTGCAAAATCACTCCCCTTAAAAGGTTCAACACATGACACTACCCAGAATCTGATTATCAAAGCAAATTGTTCTTTTTCTTTTTACACAAAACTAAACAGTGTTTTTTGATCCTTAAAGAAAAAAAGGAGTAAGAATGTGTTATTATTGCTGAATACAGTTAAGCAAAAGTAAAGCATTAGGAGCCTTAACGCAGTTCCCTACCTAATTCTGCAAATTCTAAAGGACCCAACAGATTGTCTACAGAGGACCTGGTCATATTATATATTCCATTCGTTACAAAAAAAAATTAATGTAAAATGCTGTAAATCAGATTGTGACCTAATCATTTCATACACACTCCACCACTCCTCCTGTCTCCTGGAATCTCTAAGTATATGAAAAATATTGTTACAGCTTTTCCCACTTATAAAGATAGTCAGGTTGTAGAGTAATAGCAGACAAACCACCTATTTAGTGTTCATCTAACTCAACTGTCAGTAACTTCACCAAAAAAAGTACTAGGAAGTGTTTAGCATATATAAAACAAGTTAATTTTGTATTATAACTCACTGAAGACAATTATGTGCATTAGAAATCAAATTTCTACACTACTGCTAGCAGTTTCTAATACAGTCATACAGCGTGGCTGAAGAGAAGCCTAGGGATTCTCCGAGGGTCCCCCCAGGCAGACAGGGCTCGGAAATGTTTCCCTTCACTCCCCAGTGCTGTGAGAGCCTGTGGAGTTGGTGCTCTGGATTGGCTGGGGGCAGAGCAATGGGCATGGCCTGTATGCGTATTAATGTGAGTGTTCGCAGATTAGATGATTTGCGGGACCCCAGGGAGACCAGTAACCCGCAACTATGGATATATGACTGTACTTTCTTTTAATCAAGGAAAGAAAAACAGGGCTAATCAAAAGCTAACACTTTTAAGCTCTCAATTTAGCTGTCAGTGGAAAAAGTGACAAACCCCAAGCCTTTACCAAAAAAAACATCTGATGATGCTATGACTAATGATTCCAAAACTAGAAGCGTAGCCAAAAAACTTGAAACTTCATTCTCTTGCCAGACTGCTGGCCAGAATCTTAGCACGTAAGTGAGGCCCCAGGTTTCACGGGTCCAAGGGCCCAGAGTGGTACCACAATGCCCGCAATTCATGACATCAGCAAACTTATGAATATGCAATTAAACCCCGCCCATCACCCCACCCTCTCAGGGACAGAACAGCAATGCAGCTGGGCCCCACTGCTCGCTCCTCCCTTCGTGGCTTCCTCCCTTCACCATCATAGGATGACATGGGACAGAACAGGACCAGATACGGCAACTATTAAACTGACACTTTTCTTCTTCCCTTCTTTTTTGCCACCTCTGGGTTCGTGATTGGGCAATAAGAAGTCAAGCCACCTGCCCTGGCACAGCGCTGCACCCGACCACCACCAGCCCATCCCAGGCCCAGTAACCATGGTAACCCTTCCCCACCTGGCTCACAGCTTACTTACATATATCTATGAGCTACGCTTGGCCAGGTGTCTCAGTCCCTGTCCGGTTGGATGCTTTGCTGGGGGGGGGTGTTCTGTTTGGTGTTTTTATTTCCTGGGAATGCAGTGGAACTGGCTTTTCCTGCTCCCTCTCCATTCTGACCAGCCGAGGCTCTGCTGGGTATCCCTGTGCCCATAGCACTTCCTGCACAGAGGAGCATAGGCGCCTGCCACCGCCCCTGCCCTGGACTACCGGCTTGCAGCCATGCGCCACCTGCACCCAGGAGGGTCCAGGCTCAGGGAAGGTGCTGGCAGTCGTTCCCCCCCCACCCTCATCCTGCCATGCCACCATGCCCTGAAGCAGCAGCTGAGCCACCACCATCTCCATGCCCAGAAATGGCAGCACAGCAGCAGTCATGGCTCCAGGGTGACAGCAGCGTTCCCCCTTCCCGTTAAACAGTGCAAATGGATGGTGCTCCGAGGCTATGGGGGGTGGGGGGGTGATAGGTGGGGCTCATTTACATATTCATAAGCTGTCTTTTTTCGCACTGTTATCTGCACATGCACAGACTCCACTGAAAAATGAATTGTGCAAAATTGAAACCAGGAGTTCGCTGTATCCCAAGGAATTGCCTGTTCTTTTTGGGGTACGATGCCACTTACCACAGGTTAAGGCTCTTTCCTACTGTGAAGTATATGTAAA
>WEKX01018730.1:1215-13809 GCA_013390025.1 Pitta sordida
GTCCAGTCTTCTCTTAAACACCTCCAGGGACGGCGACTCCACCACCTCCCTGGGCAGCCCATTCCAATATGCAATTACTCTCTCCATGAAAAACCACTTCCTAACGTTAAGATTGAACCTCCCCTGGCGTAGCTTGAGGCTGTGCCCTCTCGTTCTGGTGTCGTCAGCCTGGAAGAAGAGGTCTACACCCATCTGACTGCAACCTCCCCGCAGGTAGTTGTAAAGAGCAATGAGGTCACCTCTGAGCCTCCTCTTCTCCAGACTGAACAGTCCCAGTTCCTGTAGTCGCTCCTCGTAGGGCCTACCCTCCAGTCCCTTCACCATCCTCGTTGCCCTTCTCTGCACCCTCTCAAGCAGCTCAACATCCCTTTTAAACTGGGGAGCCCAGAACTGCACGCAGTACTCAAGATGGGTAATAGAAACATAGTAAGATTAATATTAACCTGGGATCCAAAATTCCAAACTAAAACAGGGGAAAGGTGAAATAAAGAGCAAATTACTAAGCTACATGTTTGCAGATAAAGAGGATCTGCTGAAATACACCTTCAAGAATTTTTGAAGTGTTTGTTTTATGTCTGAAATGTTGGTAGTTTTTAGTAACTTCTATCAAAATACAAATGTGTCTCCGCTTTGATAGCCAGCCAGTGTTATCACTCTTGACTTTATTAAAGCCTTTGATGCATTCACTCATCCTGTTGTGATTTTCAAAATTTGTTTTTTCTCAGTTAATAGCAATTATGATGAATACAGTGTTCAAAAACCATTTCTTAGAGTTGAAATTAACTATCATGTCTCTTCTACTCCCCAATATATATTCATTGCAAAATAGAAAACTTTTGATGAATTTTTCAGTCCAGAATCAGATAATTGTGGTTTTGAACTTTCATAAACTTTTCATTTTTTTTTTTTAAACATTGACTAAAAATATTTTTGACATTTTAAAATATTTTGCAATGAAAAGAGTTCCAATGATCTGCAGTACCGGTGCTTTAGTTCAACTCAAAAGAGACAGGACAAATAATTTCTGCCTGAACTGAACCAATTTTTTTTTTAATGCAGTTGCTGTGGCTGCAGGGGACCCAAATAAATGCCAGATCCTGGGGAGGTACCATTTCACTATGAACTAGACTGTTGTTTCTCTATTGAGGAGCATGTAACAAAAGTGTCTGTTTGAAATTGTTGATTATACCAAGCTACATATAATACTGATTTTTCATTCAGTTTGACGTTTAAATGAAAAGATATATGATAAAAAGAAAATCCATGCAGAAGAAATGCACAATTGGATGGAAAGAATGTCATTCTAGTAGTTATTAATTATGTGCTCCCAAACTTCAAGATTATTCACTGTTTTATTTCCATTGCTGTTCACTGATTTATATTGTTTTAATGATGGAAAGGAAAATTGTAAACACTTTGAGGGCTAGACTACAATTCAAAAATTTTTAAGTGAATAAATTTAATCATTGGTCTATAATATTGATGTATAAATTTACAAAAATTTTCCAGGGGGAAAAAAAAAGAAAGAAGAAATTCCTCTATAATATTGACTTGAAAGCTATATTCTGTTCATAAAATGTCCCAAGGAGCATGTCATATACATGTGGGCCTATACATGTCAAAAGGTGTCTAAAAGAAATAATATTGCTTCTTAGAGCCAAATAATTACATCAGGAAGATGAGATATCCAACTGAAAGAGGATGAGGTATGCCTTATTCTATTCACTTAGATGAAGGAGAATAAGAAACATAAGGTAGTGAACTGTGGGAAAATATAAAAATAAAAAAGAAGAGTTTAAGTTGAAAATTAGTTATGCAGGTGCTTATAGAGTAAACTTTCAGAAAGTAAACTGAATGTTCCTCAAACCTTTCAAGACACTGAAAAATGTGCTGTTGTTTTGAAAAAGAGAAAAGGCATTGCAGGAATACTAATGAAATTATTGTATGAAATACATGGAGGATGATATGGCTCTTTTCTGGGAAGATGTGATCTGTTTCTGACATTCTCCTTTCAAAGATAAAAGTGTGCTGAAGCGCAATTTCTTTACTTCATCATTACTGTATGCCTTTTGCAGACAGTCCTAAACACACAAAGCTCATGTTCCAAAATGACATGTTGCAATCCAGCTTTAGTCCAAAAACTGTGTTGTTACATTGGACTTCAGTATAACTTAGTTAATTACCCTAGTTTCTGAAGTGTATCATTATGCTGGCAGCTAAAGAGGCTTTGAATCAAAACTATACCATGTTGAGCCATCTTGGATAGGAGAACACTTTTGAGTCTGTTGTTATGAGACAATAGAGATATATTTCCAGAGGGACTGGAAGTGAAAGACAGGAAACATATGACAAATGAAGTATGAATGTTTTGAAAACAAAAGGAAAGAATGAAAATACTTCAGAAATTTTCCTCTCAAAATATCAATATACTTATCTTTCAGAATGGCTTCATTAGATGAAGAGAAGCAAAAACTGTGGCTAATAGTGTTAATCTTAAAATTATGTTTTAAAGTTATTTTTGTGTTAATTTTGTTATTTTGTTATGAACTGTGTGAAGTATACTGTAAGTTCGTATAAAAATGTTAGTTTTCTACCTGTTATTTCCTTTAAGACATTAAAATGTGATTCACTAACATGTCCCAAGCAGGACTCCTTAATATTTATTTTAAAAATCTTTGTAAAAGACATCAACTAAGTATAATAGGATAGCATTTGTTACACTTGCAAATACTCAGTTTTAAATCAAAGGAAAAAAAGTCATAATTTTCTTTACTTCTTGAAAATATCAGATGAAAATATTTACAGGTTCTTGAGTTTTCCCTAAATTCAGTCACATGTATGTTATGATCTTCAGCTTTGTTCTTTCATAAATATTGACTTTCTTCTACAGATTTTTCTAGCTACATTAGTTGATGAAGAATGGTTAGATTACCTCAAAAGATTTGTCTCTAGTCAAGCTGCTACTTCATCTGGCTCACAGTTCCCACTTCTGAATCCAATGCATCACCTCCTATTGTTACTCAGGATTAATTTTATGTATGATTCAGGGCAGCAATATGAGGCTACTTTCAGTCATATGTTCTAAAATTAGCACAGTGAAAGAATAATTATTTTAGGATTTTCTATCACCTTTTTTTTTCCTTTCATAAGAATGTACCACTTTTAAAGACTTATTTGGAAAAAAAAAAAAAGAAAAGAAGTGTTATGGTTTAGGGGGTTTTCTGTTGCTCTGGTAGCGAGGGGGTTAACAGCTCAGTTCTGGCCTGAGCTCTCCGTGCTGCCATGGCCTTCAAGGTTAGAGATAAAGGCATGCGTCTCTGCAAATAACATACTTGGGAGAGAAGAAAAAAAAGTTCAGTAGTAAGATGTAGCGTGCCAGCTCAGAACCTGCGTCGGGAGGTTGAGAGATTTGAAGGCCCCCAGGCCCACGAGAGAAGGGGTAGAGATGTTCTTCCAGGCATCCNACCCTTTATGTTCTTTATTTATAGTTTTGCCTTGCTTCTTTTGCCTGTGACCAGTTTTATTTTATTTTCCAGTTTTATTTTCCAGTTGGTTTTTTTTTTTAGTTTTCTCCTTCAGGAGAAGTTGGGGTGGGTCTCTGGCATCCAGCCAGGGTCAAACCACGACAAGAAGCTATTTAATCATTTCTGAACTGAATCAGACTGCAACCCAGATGACTCAGTATCTCAGTGGTTAGAGCACTAATTCTAGGCATGTCACAGGATTACAGAATCATAGAATGGTTTTGGGTTGGAAAGAGGCTTTACAGTTTATCTTCTTTGAATTTACTTTCCATTTCCACTAAAGCAAGTTTCTCAAAGTCCCATCCAACCTGCCCTTGAATACTTTTATGGATGACACATCCAAAACTTATCTCGGCAATCTGTTGCACCGCCTTCCCACCCTCACAGAAAAGATTTTCTATTCATTAATATTCATTAATCTGAAGACCTCAGGAATTTGTTTGACAAATGAATTTAATTGATGAGCATGATTTAGTTCCCATTGACAAATAAATCTGAAATACAGACAACCCTCTCCATTTCGTGCTTCCCCTATTGCAGCTTCACTTCTTCACGATGTGATTTTTCTGCAATTGGGGAAGTCTGTTTTGCAGACTATTTGCGACTGTGCATGCGTGACCTGACATGCATGAATATCCAAAGTATGCAAATTTCCCCCATGTCCCCCAAGACACTGCATGGAACGTTGGCGCACCGCTCTGCCAGTCGTGCCACGCTGGACTTGTAGCTCAGAGTGCCCGGGCATGGCTGAGCCCACCCGTGCTGGCCCAGACTTGCTGTTCGCAGTGCCTGGACTTGGCTGCTCCTGATCATACCACACTGTGTCAGCCGCGCTGCGCGAGAGACAGCAGGGTCGGTGAGACACTGCCCCTCTCCCATCGGAAAGGGGTTCCACCCCAGCTACCAGGACAAGAACTTATCCCTGATGCCTACACCCAGTGAATTTAAACAAAAATGTAGACAAAAATCAGTATCTGGGGAAGAACTGGGTCAGGGATGTTGATGGAGCAGAATAATGGTTAAGTAGGATCTGCAACAGGTCTTACAATCCTAGATTTGAGCCAACACTGATAGTCTTGCACTGCTGAGAGCCAAATCAGCTTCTAAAATTCCAGTGCTGCGTGATTTCTGTATGTTGTTTGTAGCAGCCACTACCAGCACCACCCGTCCAGGAGGCTAGGGTGGCTGTGAGGAGAGGGATGGGTACCACAATTGTTTTGTTTCCCGTTGGCCACAGCACAGGTCTTGCTCCCCCCAGTCCCAGAGGCAGGACACCTGGGCTGGTGTTCCAGGGGTGACCCTGGCATTTCATTGTTTCCATGGTGGTGGGTGGGTGCCGGGGGCTGTCCAGGTAACCCACAGCTCATCTCCTCCCCGCTTGCAAGCAAAATGAGGCAATGCTCCAGGCATTTTTAATTTTTTTTTAAAGTTTTTTACAAGCAGTCTCAGCTGCCTCTGAATAAGGAGATGACCAAGGAGGACCCCACCCTGTAGGGCAGGCAGTGCTGGCCAACATATATGTAAATGGGGTTTTTGTTCCCCCTGCCCAATTTGCATCCAGTAAAAGCCAGACGCATTCCAGCTTAATCACCTATTTGTTGTGTGGGCTTTTCTACAAAGTTTTTGCTTTTACTGTACACATTGGAAGATGTTTTGTTTTGTCTGCATGCTTGGCTTTTTTGAAAGCAGGAGTTTGAAGTTCACATAGTTTTTAAGCTAAATTTCTGGAAGAAGCTTGTACACTTTAGGCTTGACTCTACCTAAATAAATTTAGTGCTGGAGTCAAACATGAGTTTAAACTCTGCTAGTCTTGCCCCTGCAGAGTGCGTCCCAGAGCCTGCAAAATTCCTGGAGAATGCAGCATGCCCTCAGCACCTCTCCTTAGCACCAGGACACTGCTCTGCCAGTGCACCATCAGCAGTATTAGCATGGTGACAAGGCAGCCACAGGAGCCACTCCAATCACATGTTTTAGTGCCAGTTTTAGTGCACAACCAGTTCCAGCAGCCACTGTGCCGTGTGAGACGTGTCCTGCAGGAGGGAACATGGCGGAGACGGCTCAGAAGTACATACAGAACCGCAGTGCCTCCTCCACCCACTGCAACTGCTACAGCAGCAGCAGCAGCCAAAGGCCGGAACTTGCCGTGGGGGCAGCATGGGTTCAGGGATCCCTTCTTCATGATTCCTGGGGACTCGCCAGGCTGGGACGAGGCAGAGGAGATCCCCTTTGCTCCCCCGACCACTCATATTGCTCAAGAAACTTCCGGGAATGCCTCACAACCACTCTGGAGCTGACCGGGTGGGGAGATGGAGGAAAATTGCATATTAATGATCTTCACAGAATCACACAGAATCACAGAATATTATGAGTTGGAAGGGACCCACAAGGATCATCTAGTCCAACTCACCATCTAACACCCGTACAGAGACCGAGAGCACATCCCAGAGCATAACACCAACTTAGATCACTCACAGTCTACCANTAAGGGAGCAACAAGAACTGTCCTACCACAATATTCACAGAATCACAGAATCACAGAATATTCTGAGTTGGAAGGGACCCACAAGGATCATCAAGTTCAACTCTTAACACTGTCTCCCTGGCGGGAATTGAACCCGGGTCTCCCACATACCAGGTGGGGACACTTACCATATTCTACGGCCAAATGTATAGCCATTATTTTTCTTCAGCAAAATTTAAATATATTTTGTCAAAATTTGTCTAGAGCATGCCTGAGTATCTCCAGCATCAAGAAAAGATCAGAAATCATACACTTAGCTCCTAAAGGGTATTAATAGTTCTTTAGCTGAGTAATTTTTGAAGATTGATCTATGTGAATTCTACTTAGAATAACAACTTCTAAAATAAATTATTAGGCAGTCCCATAAAGTAATTTTTAAAGTGCATATTATTTTGTTGTTTTTTTTTTTAATTTCTTTTTGTTTTACTCTGTCTGGTGCTAATTTAAGTTTCATGTTCTGTCATCATGGCCACAGAAAACTGCACTTTGATTGTTTTAGATTGTCTAACAGTGATACTTTAATCTTTTAACCAATTCCTGAAAATGGCCTGCACTTCAAGGATTAAAGTCTAATGTTTATATTTAACTCCAGATTTCTACAAAGACTTATTTCCTTCAGGTATTAAGTTGGTCTCATCTGACCAGGGCAGAACAGAATATACAAAAACTGTCATCTACTTTTCTTCTTGGTGCTAAATACAGAATGTAGATAAAAAACTCTTTACATGCATATAAGTTTATCTGCAACATAATGACTCTTATAAACTGGGCTTCCACAGTGGACAGATATTCAGAACTGAATTTGTATCCAAATAAAATTATATTTTTCTACTTTCAGAGATAATAAAACTGAAGACAATTTGCTTGCACTAATCTAAAATTTGAGTAAACAAAGAGTTATCTTAGGAGGTAAATAGGTAAGGTGCTTATAGAGGACTTTCATGGAGCGCAGGTTGGAAAGAAATGCTTTAGTTTATCTGGAAAATATAGGAAAACTAGTGAAATAAGGTATTTAAAACTGGAGATTTTTACTGACAATGTGTCAAGAGTTATTAAATATCGAATAGACTCCAGATTGGAGAGAGGCATAATGGTTGTCGTGGTTTGACCCTAGCTGGATGCCAGAGATTCATGACAACCTCTCCTGGGGGAGAAAAACTGGAAAATAAAACTGGAAAATAAAACTGGTCACAGGAAAAAAAGCAAGGCAAACTATAATAAAGAATATAAAGGATTTATTTACTAACTAACAAGATCGGAACTGCAAAGGNACAGGTTGTTTAATTTTCCAGCTTGATCTCTCCATCTTCAGTCATAGCTTAGATAGATTGTGCATCACTGGTTACTCCCTCTCTAGTCCATAGGCTTACTGTGGTCTATCCGATTCATGAGCAGCAGCGGGATGCCTGGAAGAACATTCCTACCCCTTCTCTCGTGGGCCTGGGTGGGCCTTCATAGTTTTCAGCTTCTCCACAGGAGTTCTGTTCTGGCCCACTACATCTTACTACTGAATTTTTTTTCTTCTCTCCCAAATATGTTTATTCACAGAGACGTTTCTATCTCTATAACCTTGAATGCCATGGCAGTGACTGAGCTGAGAGCTGAGCTGTTAACCCCCTCGCTGCCAGAGCAGCAAAAAAGCCCTAAACTAGGACAATGTTATACGCCTGTGTTCTTTAAACTGAATCACATCACTGGAATCATGCCTAGACAATTACATTTGAATTTGAACACTAAACATAGATGTAAAGCCTGGCGATGAGCCCACCTCAATCTTCAGCTCAATAGCCAGATCTTAGACAACCAGATTACTAAGACTGGACGCATGAATTTAATTAACTAAAATAATCTGTGATACATTTTACCACTAGAACCATTTTGACTGCCTAACAGATAATAGACTATGTACCTAAGGCAATATAAACAATGTTTAAATTCTTAAATTTTTAATTTTCTTTTTATTCTTTGTATTTTAAAGTGGTTAAATGCTAAAAGAAGCCATTTAGTGAAATGAGACTTGCAGGATTTTTATTAATTAATAAGTTAGGATTTATATATAAAATTTATTTTACCTGTGGATATCATGCAGAGGGGAAATAATCTCAAAGTAATAGGTAATTTTTACTGAATCCTCAACAATAAAGTATTAAAATCAAAGTAATGGTTTCTAGTTCCATATACTTCTTAGCTGGGTGCTCACTTTCTCAAGCTAGTAGGTATAGTGCTTAGGGAAGATTTTATGCAGTGAAAAAAATTGAATTAGTTAATGGAGTTGATTTACTGTGGAAAAAATTTATACTGCGTATTAAACAAATGAAGAAAGGGATTAAAATGCACTTTGCAGGGTTTTTCAGGTCTACTTTAGTGCACAACACTAGTAATTACTTGATTAAAATCAAATCTGACATGTTGATAATATTTTAATTAGTAATACTTCTATGACTTGCTGGGAGGTGACATGCTAATTTTGGCTTGCAACTTGGAAGACTGACTGAGAAACAGATGGAACTAACTCATAGAGTGGTCTCCCTTCCATTTTTATGGTCTGTGGTAAAATGAAGCTTGTTGGTAAGGTTGGAAAAGGTGAATTGAATTCTCTTTTAATTCTGAAAAAATCACGATGAAATTATAATTTTTCCTTACTGGTTTACCTTAGAATTTATCAGCATGGCACAAGTCTATGGCACAGCTATACTGCTATACTGCTTAGCATAATATTTTGTCCAAAACCACTGCAATGAGCAAGACATCTTCAACTATATCAGGTTGCTCAGAATCCCATCCAACTTGATCTGAAATGTTTCTAGGTATGGGCATGTCTCCAGGAAACTTATTTCAATATACTCTCCTAAAAAAATAGTTACAGTGAATCCCCGCTCTATTGCGACCTCTGCATTACGACCCCGTGCATTTGTGAGGTGAATTTATCGCAGTTTTGATTCCACCATTTGTGAATTTATGTTGTTCACACATGGACAGTGTCTCTGTTCCACCGAGGGGTGGTGCCATGGCTACAGACGGGGAAGGGAAGTGCCCCAGGAGCAGGGGCTGGCTGCGGCGTCCAGCAGGACATGCTCATTCCGCTGCCGCAGCTGAACCCCCCAGCGCCATTTGGCGCTGCTGGCGGTGCGCGGGACCGCAGCTGACCCCCCTCATGCTGCGTGGTGGTGTCAGCGTGGCGTGGGACAGGCGGGGTGTGGGACCGGCAGGGCGCAGGGCGGGTGGTGCGGGGTGGGCGGCGCGCAGTGGGCATGAGCACCGGGGCTGGGGAGGGAGTGGAAGCAGTGGCAAGGGGTTTGGTCGCGGAGGCCCTGTGGATTCTTGGGGTTGGAAGGGGGTGTTTCCCAAGTCACAGGGAGTTCAGAAATGGTTCCCTTAGCTCCCCCATACTCAGAGAGCCTGAGGGGAGAAGCAGAAAAGTTCCTGCAGCACTCCAGAGTGCCGGGGGTAGGGCAATGGGCGTGGCCTGCATGCATATTAACGACCTACACTTCTTTGTGAGTTTAACACCGCAACCTATCCCATTCCTCATGAAGGTCGGGGTTTAACTGTATTTTGTACTTATATCTAGTTTAAATTTACTTTCTTTTAGTTTAAAACCATTACCCCTCATCCTATTGCTGAAGGCTTGGTTAAAAATTTGTCCCCACCTTACTTATAAGGTCCTTGAAAGGTAACAATAAGGTGTCCCAGAACCTTGTGTTCTCCAGGCTGAACAATTTCAGCTCTCTCAGACTTTTCTCATACAAGAGGTGTTTCAGCCATTTGTTGATATTTGCGGCCCTCCTTAGGACCCGCTCCAACAGGACCGAGTCATTTCTGTATTGAGGATTCCAGAGTTTGATGCAGTACACCAGGTTGGGTCTCACAAGAGCAGGTAAGGGAGAGAACCAACTCCCTTAACATCTTGGCAATACTTCTTCTCCTGCAGCCCAGAATACAGCTGGCTTTCTAGGCTGGAAGCACACATTGCCAGCTCATGTCCAGCTTTTCATCCACCAACACCCTTAAGTCCTTCTCTGCAGGACTTTTATCAATCCCTCTGTTACCTAGCCTGTATTGATACTTGAGTTACCCTGACCCAGGTACAGGACCTTGTACTTGGTATTCCTGACCCCATTCATTACAAAATGGTGAAGTTTTCACAGGATACCTGTCCCTGCTTTTACTGCCTGTGCATTTCCTTCTTGCCCTTTAGTTTGACAAGGAGGTCTTGGCTCATCCATGCTGGTCTCTTGCCTTCCTTTTCTGATTTCTTATACCTGGAGATGGAGAGTTATTATGCTGTACAGAAAGTGTCCTCATAGATCTTCCAGCTCTTTTCTTGTTCCTTTTCCCTGAGGGCAGTTTCCCAGAAGTTCTTATTGACTCACTCCATGCAGAGCTAGAAGTTTATTTTCTTGAAAGTCAGAGTCCTGACATTGCTCTTTGCCTGACCCATATTCCTGAGGACTCTGAACTCCACCAGTGCATGACCATTGCTGCTCAGGCTGCCTCCAATTCTGATGTCCTCAATCAGCTTTCATATATTGGTGACCATCATAACAAGTATCACATGCCCTGTGGACAGGCTGACTATTACTTGGCCTCAGAAGCTATCCTCCATATATTCTGAGAGTATCCTGGGTTGCCTAAAGCTTGTCATCTTTTCCAGAAGATGTGCCCCACCAGCACAAGAGCTTAAGAGCACAAAGCCTCCTGTAACTGGAATGAGAAGGTTTCATCAATCAGCTTCCCTTGATCAGGTGCCCTGGAGTAGATACCATTCACACTTGTTGACTCTCTCTCTTGATTCTTAAAAAGAGTTTTTTGATCTTCTCATGACTGTTCTTCAAAGACAGCTGTTTACACTCAATCCACCTCTAGATGGCAACCTCTCCACCTCTCCTCCCTCCCCTGCCTCTTATGAATAACCTGTAGCCATTTGTAAGTGCCCCCTAGTCATGGCATTCATCCCACCCATTTTCAGTGGGACTTACAGTTCTTCTCTAGATAAATTTTCCATCTGAATGAAATCTTCTTCTACTCAAACTACAGTGAATCCTCTCTGTATCGCGACTTCTCCTTCACGACCTCGCCCATTTGCAAAGCAATTTTTTCGCAGATATGATTTAGCCGTCTGTGACCCCAGCTACCTGACGCATGCGCAGTTTGACTCTCCTCTGCCGAGAGGCGGTGCCACGGTGCTTGCGGGGCGGGACTCACCCCGCCCTGCGGAGAGGAGGGCTTGTGATGGCAGCACCGTATCCCTGGTCCGTGAACGGGGAGCCTGCCTCACGAAAGTGAGACAAGCTGTGTGCTGGGAGGGCNTCCCTTTCCTCGCGATGGAGGAGGTATAACTGTAATATTCCAAATGACAACAAAAAAAATAATTGACACAAATTTTGACTGTTCCAGTAAACTAAAAAAGAGTTAAAAATCTTGCATTACTGCCTTTCCACTCTGACCTAATCTGTACTGCTGACCATGACAACTCCTTTGCATTTTTGTAAGAAATAGAAAATTCAGACTAAAGTGTCTTATTTCGCTTTTTGCCTACAAAACACAAGTTTTCTAGACATGAATGTTGACTCTACTTTTCACTGTAAATACCATTCCAGGTTCAAAATCAATGCAGAAATTCTGTGATATGAATCCTACCATGCTCTTGTTCTAAGAAACAACCATTCTTCCCTTTTAATATCTGAGACAACAAAACTCACTTCTCCGATCCTTGTTTTCAGGATCATTTAAGAGGCATGTTCATAAAGCCCTTGAAAAGATATCATAGGTTTTCTCTGTCTCTGCTGAGGTATTAGACTCATTCTCCCCAGTTCAGGGGTAAGATCTTTTCAGATGAGGCGTACTTTCATTTTGGGAATCTCTCACTGCGCAGAAGACTTATGACTCTATTATGAAATGGCCAGATTATGACATGTCAATTATTTTTTTTGTCATTTGGAATTATTTTCCATTTTTTTATGTGTGTAAATTATTTTCCTTTTAAAATTTTGCTTTAATTCACACATTCTTCAAGGTATATTATCTTCTTTCCCATCTCTTCCCTGTCCCCTCTATATTTATATTCCTGTTTTTAATAAATTATTAATATATTCATGAGCTGGCTCTTGCCGGTATTTCTGTGTCTCAAGTTGGCATGATATCATGTGATATGTGTGGCAAACACATCTTAGAATTTTATTTTAATTTTTTTGTATTTCATATTGTTGTTTCAAAACAGAACTGTCTGTAGAATTCTTCTAGCCCGGAAGTGAGAAGGAATTCCGGGGGCAGCCACAGGAACTCGGGAGCTCAACGAGTCTTCAGCTTCTTCTTCTGTTTTTTTTTCTTGCAGTTTTTTTTCTTGACACTCTGAGGAACTGTGTTTGTCTTTGAACTGTGTTTATCTTTTTGAAGGGAAACCCGGAGATCTTAACTTACTGAGTCGGCAGATTATCGGCTTCCTCCCTATCCCCCTTCCCACTGGGAAGGGGAGAGAGACTGCTCGGATATCGGACTAAAAACACTTAAAAACACCAGGGTTTTTTTCTTCCTTGCTGTTCCTTAACT
>WEKX01018731.1:1087-18719 GCA_013390025.1 Pitta sordida
GGGGGGGGGGGAAGATAGTTCAGCAGGAAGCTGCAGAGGCTAAAGAAATTAAGAATCTGAAATCGATCCTGTTCCTGTCTTACAAAGCACAATTTCTGCCAGAAGCATCAAGCAGAGCAGGGCTGTCCCCTTTGTGAGCAGAGTTTTCTTTTTACTTTTTCTCATTTTGTACCTCCAGTAACACTGACAAACTATTTACATGTGAGGAACAATACTTACAATTTTGCATCAACAGACTTGTAGCTGTTTTCTTACAAGGCGTCTGAGATTTTGAATGAACTAGATTTGGAGAGTGAGAACTACAGATCTGTATTTCATCTGCTTAGGAAAAATTCTAGTACTTTAAAAGTTTCCTCCTTGCTACACTGCATGTCAGTTTACTAACAGACCTGCCAGGATGGGGATACACAGGGATTCACTGTAGAAGCTGCAGGAGGTTTTACCACCATTTTTATGAGAAGAATATTACTCTTGCTTGCTCTGATTCAAAGCTTACAAAAAACAATTAAGAGATTGAAATGAAGTCTGTGGAACCAACATGAGCAAGAACTGTCAGTCGAGGACTTGGCATCTGGTCAACTTTTGCAGCAGCATGCCAGTCTCCTCTCAAAGAATACCTTTCTGCACTTCCAGAGGCAGTTCTGCTCTGGATCAAACAAGGGACAAAATCTCATTGTTATTGTTATTATTGTTATTGGTATTATTGTTTCATTCCCTTGAATGAAATCCAGCTGAAGCTGGATTTAAACCTTTATGAATTGAGCATCACTAGTGTGGTGCAAACAAACTTCCCCAGAGATCTAACCCCTTGGTACAGTATTACAGTGCTAAAGCATTAAAATGAGGAAACAAAAATCCCGAAACACATCTTTTTTCAGATTTATGTGCAGTGCAATGTCATGTAACAGAACACAGCAAAAACAGCAGATATACCAAAAATCATCCTGATTTTGATGAATGTGTCAGTTTGGGACTGCAACAGGGAACTTGTTTGCCGTGAGTTAACATAACACAGAGGAGAAGGAGTTAATACAACACTAAAGCTGCAAAGGAAATCAGAGAGAGAGTAGGAACTGCCAGAATTAGTCAACTGTCATTCCCAGTGGTGCCTGCTCCTGGGTTCCAGGTCACGGCTTCCACACAAAAGTACACTCTTACCTCTCCAGAGCCCTGCCCAGGCACTGCTTGTCCTGTGCACCACACAAGGCATGTCTCCCAGAGTAGCAAATACACGATGACGTCTTTAAGGTTTACACCACAGCATTCTCTTCATAAGGATTTTCATGTTTAATCTCCTTTTTAAATAAAAGCCATGGAAAACCAAATACCCAACAGCATCCTATGCCTCTGCATTCTCTCATGCTCCTTTCCTATGGTAATGATCCACAGGACTTGCATCCAGGGTGTTTAAAATCATGGTACATGCCTCCTCCAGTATTTGAACCACAGGAATACATGCTGGAAGAAACAGGAATAGAAGGCAGCAAAAGCAGACTGGCTAGCGGTGAGGAACAGAGGTAGCTTCTTGCCAAGGACTTACACAAATATTTCTAAGACATGAGAGGAATGTTGGGACTCAAGCTTTTTTTTTTTTTTTTTTTCAGGGGGGAAGGAGAGGAAGGTGTTACTGAAAGGTGAGAAATTATGTCTAGTGGGTGGGTGCAACATAAGTGAGAACAGGTTTGGCACTTCCCGAAAGGCAGTGTAGATGCTGGTAAGACTTAGGGCACCTGTTGTAACTGGTGACCTCAGCATGGGCTGGAGTGGGCTTCCAGACCCATAAACATCACTATGGGTTATGGTTATGAATGCATGAATACAAGTAATGTACAGAATGACTGCATTTTCCTTATTTCTGTGGCTGTAATGTAAAGTCTTGTTCAAAAACAAAGACTGAAATGCATACATTAGCACAGCTGGGTTGATGAAACCAAAAGCAAAGATCCGCTGCCTTGTTTGTCTCACTTTCTAAAAGTTACAAAATCCTTCTTAGAACACTGTAGCAAACTGCTAAAATACAGTCGGGTCTCCTGTATCACGGACCCGTGGTCTTAATCGGGTTCCGCGAAGCCCGACTTCCTCGTTGAATGGTGGCCATGCCGCTGCTGCCGCCGCCAGGTCACACATGTGCAGTTGCGAAAAGGGGCCTCCTTCATCGCTACAAACTCATGCCGCTAAGATCTGAAGCCTCAATATGGGGGGTGCGAAGTGCAAGAGGGCCGACTGTATTTTCACCTTTATTTCTCAAAGACAAGTTACAGGAAAATTTTCCAGGAAACATCCAGTGCTGAAGCCCTGAATGTTTATTTCTTCCACAAGTTTAGAACAAAGACCTCTCAGCTTTTACCTTCCCACTTCTCTCTCAAACTGTTGCATTTAAACAAAGAAAATCTAAACTTCTAAGTGGAAAACAGTTAAACATTGCGTTATGCCATCTGTATCTGCAAAAGTTAAGCAGTTACCACCATAAGGTCAAAGGCAAACATTTTAATAGGTACGAGGATACTGTTTCTGTGATTATTTATTTTTCTTTCCTTCATAAATCACGGCAGGAATTCTACAGCAATTCTCATTAAAAATTCCCCTGGAGTTCTCTGAAGACATGTGCTGGCATGCCTGCAAGGATTTTACAATTGCAGATTTTGAGGGGAGAACAGGAGTTACTCTTGAGAAAAGGTGTGTGCTGGGACAGGCTGCACAACAGTGACAGCAGCACAGTTTTGGTTCAAGATCTTTGCTTCATCAAAACATACTGGCCTGAAGAGATTACAGAATCACAGAGTATGTCAAGTTGGAAGGATCTACAAGGATCATCAAGTCTAACCCTTAGCTCTGCACAGGACCATCCCCAATAGTCACACCACCTCCATGACAGTATCAGCCAAACACTTCTTGAGCTCTCTCAGGCCTAGTGCTGTGACACTCCCCTGGGGAGCCACGTCAAAGTTAATTTTCCTCATCAACTGTTCATATCCAAGGATACAATGCTGTGATACTCGGATCTATCTCTTGCACAGTGTTCTTGCTGGTCTTGATGCAAAATGAACACAGGCCGTCAAGAACAGTGGCACTAGTCTAAAACTCCACGATCCTGCTCCTTTTTAGACAGTCAGTTTGTCAGTGAGATTTTAAATGCATCAGCCTAAAGAACCTAACTGTGAGTGACACAATCACGATAAGTACTATAGGGTTACATTTGGATTTGTAATTCCTAAAGGTTACTAAACCAAAAGATAATACGGTTAATGCAAAGAAGAAGGTGAATTAAAACTGAATCTGGGTTAATCACTAAAGCTGCAAAGACAGAACACCATGGGAATTATTATGGGAGAGATATACTTAGCAATTACTATCTGAATAGTCAGTTCAGTATTAACTTTTTTAAATTCAGTGAATAACTTGCCTTGGTGTAAGCAAATCATCCATCAGGCTGGTTCATGAACCAGCAGAAACATATCCTTCAAAAAGTCTGAGAAAGCACAGGGATAAGACTTACAAACTAAGAGAGGGAACACAGGTGTGCCTTATGTCCTATGTCAGTATGAAGGTTTTCTAAAGCCATTCCCACTGAATACTTCGAGGAACATAAAGGAACATCTTAATTCTGACCCCAGGTAATTACACAGTATTGGTGGAAAGCAGATGTCTGAACTAATTAAAAAATGGGAAAAGGTCAGCAAGGATGACAAATTCTGGACTCAGGGGAACAGATTGGGGACCCAGCAAAACAAGACTTAGATGTTTAACGCGCTCACCATTATCAACAAATAGTTAGACACAGGAAGAGTGAGATGCCACACAGATACAGACGTGCTCAGAGTTCTTGTAGAAGGAAGGCTATCATAAGAAACAGCATCTGGAAGAAGGCTTCTTAATCCACTAATGAAGCTATACTATGTACTATACAACAAGGTGAAGTTGCCCTTCACAACTGTATCTGTATAGATGATGTTTGTGAGTAATCTCCAAATAGGTTGTGCAGACAATATTTTGGAAATTCTGAGCCTTCTCCCTGACTCCATGGCAGACATGGAGCTGAAGGATGTCTCAGTGTGCTGTGGGTATCACTTAGGCTTTCTTCATTACTGGCTAAATTCTTTGGAAATTCTGCAGAGTAAGACTCGTTCCCAGCCCATGCAAGAGTCCAACGCTGGGAATCTGAGTCAGATAGCAGAAGTCTGGCTTATGGTTCCCTACCCCAAGGCTTTTTTGTTCCAACCCATCGAACAGCCCAGTTCACAAAACATCCCTACTCATTCGTTCTGTCAGGCTAAGGCCATGCAGAGCAACAAAGAGCAACCTTCAATTCAGCATTTAACACATGAGGAATGCCGCTGCACTAAGTTCAAAATAAACTAAATCATATGTTTCTGTTCTATTCTACTCATATTTCAAAACAGAATCTCAATTAATTGATTTTTAAAAGCTATGCATCAACACAGAATACTTTCAGGCCAAGTAACAAGTTAATCTCCCTCAGTGCAGGCTATGACTCGATTAACACAACTCACTTCGCGTATCACATTGTTCTTCCACGTATCTCTTGAGAATCTTGCCAGCTGTACTAACATAGGAAGAACAAAAGAAAGTAGGTATCACAAAACCTTGGCTCTTGCATCAGGTGGCTGTAATAAGTATTGCACAAGGGTGCTTTGATGTTACAAAAGACCTAAGAAAATATCAATGGCTTAGGGTGTATTCTTGCTGTGTTTACTCTCTTCCCAAAGGGCACTGGTCATGCACATGCCATCTGCTGCATCGAAATGTGACACCTAAAATAAAAATTTCCCACACCAGCAAGCTCTTTGCACAGATTAAAAGGAACATCACTAATGTAATTTATGTGATTAAAGAGTCAACGCTACAGACACTGCATCTCTTGAAAGCTGCTCCTCCTGCAGAACAAAACCTCATTTCCCAGTGAAGCCCCTGTCCTCACGGCTATACACAAAAGTCACAGGTTCATCACACAGAAATATCTGTGCTTGTGTCAAGTACAGGGAGCCTAGAATGCAGGGGGAACACAAATGACCCCGCTCCCCTTCACTGCTCCTGAGTGCTCACAGGCCCTACAGGAACTCAAAGGAGTGACCTTGCAGTGCAAGGCCCTTGGGAACTGAAGCCAGAGTTAAAGAAACTCAGCCTCTTAATGCTTGTGGAGGTTTGCCAAAGCCTGAAAGAAAGGAAAATCTAGAAAAACCTTACTACATAGGCTTAACTACTGCACCTTGGTAAAAGTCCCTCAGTACAAGCACCTCCTTGGTTGTACTGATGGGAATTGTGGAGGATTACACTGTTGCACCCACGTCAGCCTCCGTATGTTTCTAGTTCGCCTACAGCTAAAACAGATGCTTCGGACTTACTCTGAGTACCAAAAAGAATCATGCAGTTCAGTGTACCTGCTTTATAGTTAGCAAATATTATGACATTTCAGCATGTCCGAGTCTCCCTCAAACATTACAAGACACCAGTTCATGTAAGATCATGTTAGCACATGGAGAATATTTACATTATCTACCCACAAAGGCTGTCCAGGTCCTGAATGGAAACATGAAGCAAAACCCCACCAAAACTGATGATGGAATAACAATGAAAGGCAGGATCATGGTACAGGAGCATCATGTTCCTGGACCATGTTCTCAGAAACAGGTAGGATTCTTCTCCTGGCCTTCTGCTTCCCTATCCTCATGAAGCTTAGCATCCCTGTCCCTCAAATATTCCAGTACACTCTTCCCAGAGAGATACCATATTCTCTTTGACAACATACGAAAAACCCTACAACAAAAATCCCAAGGAGGTGGGAGTTCCTGTCCAATGAGATACAAAATCCTTCATCATCCCTCCTACCAAGGAACACTGTTCCTACCAACTGGACCAGTGTTATAAAAAAAAACAGTGCACTGATAAGGACTGGAACTCTAACAAAATTGGAAGAGCAACCAAAAAAGCCCATGAGCTGATGATGTTGGAGTAGATAGAGCTGAAAGCAGGGCTGTAAAAATAAGCCCCAAGACCCAAATATTTCTAAAGTTGAAGTGAAAGCAGAAAAGAAATGAGATTGCAAACAGACAGGTAAAATCTAGAAGACAGGCTGAGGAAGAAAATCCTGAACGCCGAGCTTTTAAAAACCCTTGGAAGACATGTCACAACAACCAATCTGGCAAAGAGCACTTGGAAAGGCATAGAAGAGGAACTCTTCATACTCTCAAAAATTCTTTTTTAAAGGTTCGTCAAACAACGTTTTGCTGACTTGATGATCTCTATGGTCTTTTCCAACCTTACTGATTCTGTGATTCTGTGATTCACAGCTTCTCTGGGTTCAAAGTGGTGACGCAGCTGTCATTAATCATTGTCAGAAACACAGCTAGCAAAATAACAGGAGATTTGTAGGGGATGAATCACACAGAATCACAGAATATTCTGAGTTGGAAGGGACCCACAAGGATCATCTAGTCCAACTCACCATCTAATACCCATACAGAGACCGAGAGCACATCCCAGAGCATAACCTAGATCCCTCACAGTCCAGCAGGCCACTCCGAGCCGGAAGGGGCCCAGAATCATCCAGCCCTACACCCCCCAGCTAGACCATGTCACTAAGCTCCTCGTCCAGTCTTCTCTTAAACACCTCCAGGGATGGTGACTCCACCACCTCCCTGGGCAGCCCATTCCAATATGCAATTACTCTCTCTGTGAAAAACCGCTTCCTAACGTTAAGATTAAACCTCCCCTGGCGTAGCTTGAGGCCGTGCCCTCTCGTTCTGGTGTCATCAGCCTGGAAGAAGAGGTCCACACCCATCTGGCTGCAACCTCCCCGCAGGTAGTTGTAAACAGCAATGAGGTCCCCTCTGAGCCTCCTCTTCTCCAGACTGAACAATCCCAGCTCCTGTAGTCGCTCCCCATAGGGCCTGCCCTCCAGTCCCTTCACCATCCTCGTTGCCCTTCTCTGGACCCTCTCAAGCAGCTCAACATCCCTCTTAAACTGGGGAGCCCAGAACTGCACACAGTACTCAAGATGTGGTCTGACCAGCGCTGCGTACAGGGGAAGGACAACCTCCCTGGACCGACTGACCACACTGTTCCTGATGCAGGCCAGGATGCCATTGGCCTTCTTAGCCACCTGGGCACACTGCTGGCTCATATTGAGTTTCCTGTCGATCAGTACACCTAAGTCTCTCTCCACTTCACTAGTCTCGAGCCACTCCTCCCCCAGCCGATAGTGGTACATGGGGTTGTTACGGCCGAAGTGAAGAACCTGGCACTTAGTCTTGTTAAGGAACAGATCAAAGAAAATGATGATTTGTAGAACAAGGATGTAGATTACTAGGACAGAGGAGGGGAGAAGACGAAGTTGCAAAACAAGACAGAGCTTTTGGAAATGAAGAGGACTTTTGCATGGGAAAATGAGATGGAAAAAAGGTCAAGGACATCTTCATTACCTTAAAACCACAAGAGTAGCCTTATATGGCTAAAACACGTGTTAGCATTTCAGCACAGACAAGATCAGAGTTCATTCCTGAACTATACAGACCCATTTTTGGACCTGTGACTACTTCAATGTGAGTATAAAAAGTTAACAGCATACGTTTGCACTGTTGGCACCACAGGACTGAATCATACTTTATCACAGGGGCTGTGTTGCCACACAACCACCAGCTCTCAATACTGTATAAAACAGAAAGAGAAAACTAGAGAAGGACTTACTCTACGTGCCACTTTCTTACACTTGGTTTTCCCATTTATTTTTGTCTCAGTACAGGGAGACCAGAAGGGAGGGGAAGAAAGAGAAAGCAAGCATATTATATATTTGTATTGGTTTTCCGGTCCTTCCAGAAAGGCCAGTTTTGTCAACAGAAAGAAAACTGAGATTTTCTTTATCTTGTTAACTGCTCTCATGACCATAACACACCACGCAGAGTTCACAAGTCTCTCTCTGCTGAACATTATAAAAAGTGCACTGCAACTTCTTTTGCAACACGTTATTTTAGTCAGGCTATCTGCACCTTAAAACACTCAGCCTATTGTTTCAACAGCACAGACCTGCACGCTGAATTATAAAAATTGTCCAGTATCATATCATCTCAGCTACAGATTTAATTGCAAGGAGTATGAAACTTCACTGAAAATCGCTGTATGATAAGACAAGGAAACAAATATTAGTTTATTTTCCTTTTCCTCTGTTTTTTTTCACATTAAATGTAAGCCTACTACAACTCCCTCTGGGAGGATGTTTTTCATACAAAGCCACATTCTTTGCACCTTATTCACATAAACAGGCATTGAATTCAATGAGATCAGCCACAGAAGCAGGGAAATTAGGTTTTGATCCAGCATCACTGATGCAAAATAGAATGTAAAATTAAATTTAAAAATCCATAGGATAACAGGCATCCATCTTTAATCTATTTAACAAGGCAAAAACTAGTTGAAGGTTTTGTTTTTCGGGTCTACCCATTTGACACTTAATATAGGCAGTCAATTATAATTTTGCTACATACAAATTACTGATAATTACCACTCCATGGGGCATTTGAGTGTAAATTAAGGGAATTTTGTTAAGAGTCATTACTTTAGTATCATTTTATTCTTGATCCTTAATTAAGCAAGACCTGAAAATCCCACTTACAGATCACAAGGGAAGTAATTTTTTTAATTGCACTTGGTAAAATCTAACTATGCAATGCTAGCTTTAGCATTATAGACACTTTCGCCTGATCCTGTTTTTCTTGAAATACCATCCATGCATATCTCAAGCTAGGCTTGAGATACACGAAACCATGACAAACTTCCCTGTTAGCAGAAGAGTGAATATGCATACTCAAAATTTGAAGCATCAGAACTAATCAACTGAAGGTTAGTTTGTTTTTAACAAGTGAAAAGGGCAGACATACAACAGATGCTTGTTGCTATATTAGAATTTGGAATACAACTTTATTAATAACAATCAAATTAAGACACTGCCTATATAGCTAATGCTTTTCAAAATCTTAGTATTTTGGGGAAGAGGACAAATACATAGATCCTTAGAATGACAGAAAAATCCATCATCTTAAGGTGAAAAACTCTGGCACCACATTTAATAATGTGTTGAGAAATTCCATTATGGTGTCACTCTGCTCTGATAACCCTTCCCAGCTTAGCTTAGTTTACTTCAAAAGTGCATCTAGTGTTTTTTTTCAATCCAGACCGAGTACCTGTGGGTTTCATGAGAGCTACAGAGAACTGAAACACAGAGGAAGTTCTCCATTTCACTGACTCTCTTTATTACCACTCTGGGAAAGACTGAGAACAGGTCCCAAACAAAACTGGCTTTACACTGCAGCTCAACACTTAAGGAGACGCTCTTAATCTCAAATTATGAGGAGAACAAATAAATCTCTAAAATGCTGGTTTTTCCTTCCAAGTGCTGTGTGCAGTTCTTCTGAATGCATCCCCACCTGTTTACTTGGTGTGCCTGCATGTTACCAAAACCAGCTCATCCCATGTAATTATATTCAGACACTTGCTGGATATACAAAACCTCACATGACATGGAAGAAAATTCATATTAATGCAATATTAAAAAAACATAATCTTAAGAGCTGGAAATATCTGCATCCAAATTATGCATGATAGATTTTTTTAAAAGGTGATTCTAGCTTCCATGCCAAGTATCTCATTTTGAGGATTAAAAACAAAAACAAGAAAAACCTGACATGATTCTAGTAAATTAAGCAGCAACATCCTCCTCCTTTGTATGTCTGGAGTTACAGACATGAAAGGTAAATTCTCTGAAAGAATACAGAATGCAGAAGTTTGGTTTTAAACTTCTGAAACACACATGTTTGTGGGCAGAAACAAGGGGAACAGTAAGGAGGCAGAAAAAAAAGTTGGGATTTGGGTTTTTTTGACCTAAATTGTTCCTGTAGGAAGACAATGAATCTGTGAATCATTTTAGAAAATAATATTTGTTTTTCATTTAAGAGGCTCCGCCAGAGCCTATACCTCCAAATCCTGTTTTGATTTATTGATGTGGCATGCTACTTGGTACATCACTCTTTTAATTCTGCCATTGACTTTTCACATTGGGTTCCATCTTGCTACCAGACAAACAAAGTGTAAAATTCTCATTGAGAAAGGATGGATCTTTCCTGAATGAGCAAAGCAGGCCTAAATATAGAAATAGTAAACCTGGTCTGACAAGGAGGAAGAACGAGAAGTGGAAGTGAGTCACTCTAATTCTAATTGACCAGAACTAAATCCCAAACAGAATACTGGAAGTTAAAATTTTATGAAGCAAGCTTGGATGTGATTGCCATGTAGATTAGTTAGAGCTCAATGCTGATTGTTTGGATACAAGACAGATGTTTAAATTAAGCTACTTCATATTTGTGGCAAGTTTACACATAGTCTGTTACAACACTTCCACTGACACAAAGTTACTCCTCAATAACTCATGTCCAATCCCCAAAGATTTCCTTCAAAGGAAGGCTGCCTGCCTAAAACAAAAAGAAAACCAACAAAACCAAAACAAACAAAACCCACAAACAAACAAACTAAAAATAAAACCCAAAAACCCTCACACAAACCCCTCCAGAACTATAAAAACCAAGCAGCTATGGCAGAACAGGAAAAATCCTCCTCTGTATGGAGAGCCAGCTAGACAGCAAATAAAAGGTACAAGGTCAGTCTTCATAGCGAAAGGACACAAACCCTGCGTTAAGAATATATTCAGTTCATTATAGCCACTAATGGATCCCAGGGGGACAGGGAAAGATTACAACTGTTAAAACGGCTGGCTGGATTCAACAGCATTTAACCAAGGACAGGTATTCATGGTGCAAAAAAACCCCTCCACTTCATATACGTATTGATGGGCTGGGGATGATTCAGGCAAGAGATCCTGGATCCACAGAAGACTGTTCTTACCAAAGCATCAACACAGTTAAAAAGCAAGGAGAGGGCCAAAAATTATTCCGGCAGAGAATACAACCAAACCCACCTTTATTCAACCACCTAAGGAATTCAACTGCACCCTAGAAGTTGTAACACTGGCCCTCTCTTCTTGGAAAAGGTTTTGTAAAACTAGAAAAGTTTCAAGGAAGGAGAATATAAGAGAACCAAAGGCAAGACATCGTTAAGTAGAGGAAAAATCAGGTTGGAGAAATACTAGAAGTCAGTAGATTAACCAGCGTATTTTGGGCTCAAAACAAGTGAGACGAAGTAGCTCTTCTTATCATAAAGCGATTTTAAGCTGTGTTTTTCAGTGCCTTTCTTCTCTGCCTTTCTCAGTCTGTTTCCCTCCTCAGTTTGAGAGTGTCATGAATGCCTAAAAGGAGTAAAAGGCATTAAGGCCAATATATGCCATTCTTCCCTACAAATGAAACGGAGCCAACATAATAGAGATGATAATTAGCCAGGCTGACCATGAAAGCATTCACATTCACCTCCAAACCAGGCTTAACATAACTGCAGGTATGTGACTTGCTCAGCTCCTGCCCATCGTGCACGAAGAACTGAAAGGAATCCCAGATGAACAGTCCTGTCCTAGCCAGTGAGAGATGTCCACCTCTCCCTGCCTTCAGAATGTCTGAAATACACTGCGATTTGTGAATATGGTCCCACAGAGAAGCAGCTAAAGCTAGGCACTCATTTTTCCAAGTGATGTCAAAAGCATCTATGTCACTTTGTAAGTTTTTGAACACTCTTTGCGTTATTAGAATTTAAATAAATCAGATTTGATCTTGCTTATTTGAGGCCAATGGAAACTAAGAGAACAAACATTGACACCCTCTCTTGACTGCACTGTCCTCATTAACCCCCAAATTCAGTTCAGCTTTATAAGGTGTGCTGTTAACTGAGCTACTCATCGGCATGAGCACCTCCACTCGCCAGTCAAGACAGCAGAGAAAGTGAAATGGATGACAGTCTCACCCAGGCCAGGATTTCTTAAATCCTGGCTTCTCCAAACTGATTAATTGTAATCTTATAGGGAAAGAAAAGAATCCAGCTTGGTAGCTGACTGTTCATTAACAAAACAGTGTAGTTCAAATTCATGCTTCAGCTTACTCCACACCTGAGTCTGCCATTCGTATCAATAGACTTAAACCACAGCTGCACAACTGCAGGGCATTCAACCATACTGAACAGCTGCTGCTGGAGGGAATCATCACACATCAAAACTGGAGGAGCTCCTATGCTGCAGCAAAGGTCAGTGGCTGGAACATGTGATCCTCTACAATCTCTTTTCTGGGGGAGGCATCAGACAACACTGACTAGTCCAGAGACTGGATTTCAACATATCTAAGAGAACCTAAACCTGTGAAAAAAGTGGATATTGCAGGCAGCATAACACAGGGGCTGGAAGAAAAATAATTTCCAACTACATCTTGCCTCCAAGCTTTTTCCATGCTACCAAGTTTTTAGGGCAGAGGCTTCTATTTACCTATGGGCCACTATATGACAGCACACACAAATAATAAAATGATACAAGTTAAAACATAATATTTATTGTTATTCTAACTACCTTCTGACTATGAAATGAAAAAAACCCAAGATGGCCAGCATCTTCTGTGACATTTGCCTGCAACTCCATCATTGGGCACTCTTCTATGATAAAATGTAACATTGAAGACATACTTCTGCACCTATCTGAACCTAATGTGCCCCATACATGAAAATTTTAAACCTTGGAGGTTAGTCAAAGGCTGAATTTACATCCCAGTATAACAAAAGGAAATAATGCAAAGACTCCTACTTAGAGAATAAAAAAACTAAAAAGACCACATAGAAAGAGCACGGCCTGATTTTACACAGAAGCTGTGAAAAAACCCACACTTGCAAAAATTCAGAGTTGCTGTAAAGTCCAGGAAAAAAAAAAAAAAAAAACCTAAAATAATTTCCTGTACTTTCAAAATCTGGATTTAAACCAGAACAATAATGTCAATGAAAGACTGCAGATGGCAGGCAGATAATTCCACAGCCAGAAGAAAGACAACCCCCATCCCTCCATCCCTAAATCCTCTCAAAAGACTTCAGCCAGACACAGTTTAATCACAAAAGTGGTCAAAGAGAAAATTACTCATATGTCAGCTTTACAAAATACTAATGAACTGACTTAAGTAATAGGCATGCTTCGCAGATCCTTGTGCAATTATTTGAGACACCAGTGATACAGTGAAAAAAACACATCCTGCCCAAGACTCTGAACTGGCTGCAATTTCTGCAACTGTTGCACACATAGACATCAAACTCTTAGTGACAGTAAAACATACCTAAAATGATTCACTGTGATCACTATTAAAAAGCTACTTGAATATTCATATACAATTACCATACATTCATGGTGCTTTTCTATTTTACGAAGCTGGCACTTTTCCTCAGTGATTGATCCATCCGAGATAATTCAGGGAATTTTAACTCAGAAGTGTATTGCTACAATATAGTAACCAGCAACACCACCACAATAATTAGCACAATAACTAGCAACAGGTCTTGCTAAGATGTGACATTGCAGATGGTGTTAAAATCAACAGAAAATATCCTTGACTGGCTTAAAGCAACCAGCATCTCACACTGGAAAAGGAAATTAGCACACTACAATGCAGACATAAGGAAGATACGCATTCTTAAGGATTAAATTTCCATTACATCCAAATGTATTTTCTATAATGCTTTTGTACATCAGCAAAAGCATTTTGCAAGCCAGGACATGCACACAAAATCTTTATCTTTAGTGGTTCACTTCATAAAACAGATGGTATTTGGGTGGAAAAGGTGGGCAAGTCACGAGAGAGAAAGTAAGGAACACTGTTAGAAGAAGAAGCTTATTTAAAAGCAGAATTCGAATTTCATGATTTGAAGAATACTCCAAATATGCTTTTGATCACAACGCAAGGTAAAAAAGCTTAGACTTTTTTGGCATTTCTTCTTCAGGATTAGGACAAACCCACCAGGGTGCACATGCTCAGCACATCACACCCCAGATACCCCATAGCTCCATCTGGCTGACACATCAGATACTTCCATCCACCACTTCGCCCAGATGTCCCCAAACGCCATTCCCAATCACAGCCACCTCCCCCCATGGCCATCACTTGGCTAAGGCGCAGCTAGGTTTTGGAGAATCAGCAGCGGGTCTGGGCAGTGGGAAGGAGAGAACAACAAAGGAGCAGGCAGGAAGACATGAGTGCTGGCAGTAAAAGAGAAAGTCTTCCTGTTGGTTCTATGGACCTTGAATTTCATGTCATACATGACAGGATCACTGACAAAGGCTCAAAAGTAAAATGGTGCAAGAACAAGCCAGCAATCTACAGTCCTGCACTGTATCATGAGTTAGCTATGCACTCAATATCCAGCACCAGTACATCACTAAAGCCATCAAGACAACCCTGCACAACCGGATAATGCAAGAATTCAAGCCGTTGTACTGGATTGGTTAGACCATCCAAGGTGCATCCACTTAGCAAAAGAGGACTGTTTCTGCAAGTCATTTTCCTCTTTCAATGTATCCAATTAACTATTAGCAATAACGTGCTAGGTTTCTTTTAACCTCAATGTCTTGTGCAGGCCTAATGCTTTAAAAAAATGTGTTCTAAATTGACATGTATTCATTTTGTCACTGGTTTTTGATAGCACTCTTGATCCTGATACCAAACAGTATCCTTCCCCGTTTTCTCTGTTTCACTCCTAAGACCCGAAATCTGCAATTTGAGCTCAAGACAGAAACAAGAAAAATACATGTCTGGCCAAAGCAGCACCACTTTGGACACAGAACACCACTGTGTCATGTAAAACCTGTGAAAGCAAGCAATACATGGAGAACATCCCAACACACAGGCATTTGAAAGCTACACAACAAATAACCCTGGAATTCACATGTTTATTCCGACTCTCTTAACTTTGAAACAGCTGCCTTCATAATGCCTTCTGAATGGCAGCATGAGATAAACCAAATAGAGACAACAGTAGAAAAAGTTTAGAAAGAGTTCATTACACATAATTCAGTGAAAAGTCACAGCAAGACATGAGGGATTTCAAGATTTCACTTTTCTCTCTCACAACTGCTATCAGTAAACCGTAACAAACTATTCTTCAGCAGCACCTGCTAACAGGGAGCAGTAAAGAGAAGTAACTAAGCTCTTCCTAAAGGGTTCACAAGTTAGCAGTGGTATGGAAGAACATTTGCTAGCATTGTACTCAGAAACTATTCTGGAGATTTTTGCAGTCAGGAGGCAGAGAAGAAAATTAATCCCTTGCTGTTATGAATTGAAGTCTTTCCAAAGTGCAGCTCTACACCTTCTCTTTTTGGTTAGACAATTTTTGAAGAAGTTCCATATTTCATTCCTTACGGAGCAAAAGGACTTAAAATTACTTATTCCAAATTTTTATTTGCCCAAATACAATTAATTTATGTCTTTGACAAAAATCTCCCTAGGTCAATGTCGCCAATGAAACATGGTACCTCACTTGTGGTTTTCAATAAAATATTTCCACCAGTGACATGTTGCAAGGATATAACTCTAAAAAAAAAGATACAACTGTGAGTTCTCTGGAAGTTCATCCAAAGCCCTAACTGTTGAGGGCAAAAGAGGAATTAAACATCCGAAACTAACGAAAATAAACAAATAAACAAAACACAGTTGTCATGCAACTGCAGATGGTAAAATCAATTTAAGAACCTAAAAGTGCTTTATAAATGGTCACTGTTACACCACCCAGCCAAACGGATAATTACTGTTAGACCTGTTATTCGGATTTAGTGAGTAAGGGGCACTAAGGTCATTTTCTTACATCACAAAACGACTCACTGGCAAGTCAAGCAGAGTTGAAGTCGAAGAGAGATGGAGAAATGCAGCCTGAGGCTCAATTATTCATTACCACACCCTACAAGCACCTGACTTATTAAAATATCATTCATCTCATCTAGTGCAAGAACATAAATTTGATAATCTAAACTCCAGAACATGCCACTTGTGACAGGGCAGGATGTTAAGCCTGGCACCCCAACTACATTGGATCAGCCAACACTGGAGCACCCTTAGTGTGGACAACTGCTCACAATTTGTGTTCCCAAAAAAAGAAAAGAACTCTGCAAAAAAAGGCTTGAAGAAAGCACCTGGACGATTAGGAGGCTTATCACTTCATTTTTACCAATCATTTACTGGTCATTTCATTTCCAGCGTTCAAAGCCTGTCTCCTACATGAGCTTGATAACACTGTCTGTGTAAATACTAAGGAATAAAGAGGAAACTTTGCTGAGTGCTACCACAAAGCCCCTTTTGAACTTCATTACAGTTTATTTTCAAACAAAAAAATACGGAGAGAAGCAATGACATTACTGTTACAGAATTCCCATCCACTGTCCTCACTGACAAACACGCATACATTGTCAACATGCCAGGCATCTAAATACTTTAGGTAGCCAATCAACTGTAGTTTTGGTACATGCAGTGTATTTAACTAGTACATATTTCCTGCTCAGAAATTATTATGAAGTTCTGAATGAGTGTCATTACACCACATCTTGTGGTGTGCAATGCAACTGCAGATCTTACATGTACTCACACATCTCCAGAAACACTGTTTTCCAAGTATCCAGAGAATGAATATTACACAATACCTGGAACTTGCGCCTGACAAAATAAGTTGTTACAAAACTAGCCAGGCACAGCCAGGCATATCATGTTGAAAGCAAGTAAATTCTCCTCAGAATAAACCACAGTCCTAGTAGAGGATCTGGTCCATGCCTAACTAATGCTGCGTAAGAATTTAGGCATGGTTGCATTTTCCCATCTTTGAAAAGAGACAGATTTACTGATCTTCCCAACAGACTGCTCCTTAACATGGGCAGAACATTCAAAGCTCATTTAAACAACTTACGGGGGGGAAGGTTCATTGACCCACCTACCAGCAAGACACTTTCTACACTGAGAACCTCTCAGCGTTCTCCCCATGAACAGAAGGTACCCAGTAGCAGACAAAATGTCCTTTTGGTCATGTGCATTGCAGAAATACCAATCAGAAACCCAAACAATCACTTCACACGCAATTATAAAAACATGAAGATATCAGCTATGCCTTTAAAAAAACGCAGAGTGCTGTCTACAGCTCATGCTGCAATCCACACAACACCCCAGGGCATGATAAACCCTTTATTAACGTTTGCAATAAAATGAACACTGCAGAACAATTGCACACCGTAGCCATGGATTTCCAAAGTCAGAGAGCTCTACCAGCAGCCAGTGTGTACTCACAAGGCGTTGAGACCTCAGAGGCAGCTGATGTTTGCAGTAAACCAGGGGAAATATTTCCAATGGAGTTTTCAGGTGATGTCAACAACAGGAAGGATGACTTTGAGCCAGATTTCCATGTCTCATTCCACGCGGCCTTAAAAGTTGGAACAAGAGCGTCACAAGCTCCTCGTTTATACCCCCAGATCTGCAACTGAACCCCTACGTCGACAAAGGCTCCGACAACTACGGGGCAGCCCGGAGGGCTCGTGTCCGCCCGACGTGGGGACCCCTCTGCGGGCCGCGATACGGGAACACTTTCACTGCGCGGGCGCTGGGCACTGGTTCTCCGGGCCCGGACCCGTCCCCAGCTCAGCCCCGCCACAGCCCGGCCACCTCCGCCATCACCTGTGCGGCCCCCG
>WEKX01018731.1:23796-63959 GCA_013390025.1 Pitta sordida
CCCGGCCGGGGGCGGGAAGCCGGGAGGAGCGGGGATGCTGCGGGGGTGAGACCGTGGGAAGGGCCGGGACTGGGAGCGGGTGCTGGTGTGGTGCCACCGCGGGGACAGAGGTCTCTGAGGCGGTAGTGGGGCCACGGCTGCCAGGGAGCAGGAAGCGTTGGGAAAGAGGGGAGAGGCGAAAGGAGTGCAGACAAAGTGTGCGTGTGTAGGCTGCCTTCAGTGCTCTCCATGTCTGGGGTGAGAGTTATTAGTTACTAGAGGCCACAGGCTGATGATGTGGCCTGAGTGTGCCAAGGAGGCGGGGGGCTGGGTGTCAGGCTATAAAAGGCAGCGGCCTCTGTGTCCAGGGCTGCTCCGCAGCTGCCGGTGTCACTCCCGCGGTGGCAGCGCTGCCGCACGGCTCCGCTCCGTCGTCTGTGCCTGCGAGGAGCCTCGCTGCTCCCTGCGTGTCTGTGTCGGCATGGATGGTGATGCTGGGAAGGACAGGCTTACCGGGAAAAGCGGTCTCATTCAGTAGAAAAAGGAAATGCCAGCTCAGAGCCTGTTGCGTTCATTCAGAGCCCAAATTCATTCTTCTGAGGCGTATTTCACAAAGGAGCTTGGAGAACTCTCAGTATCGCAGGATGAAAAAGAATTGCTTTTTTATGAGAGTATAATGAAAAAAATCACGTTTTAAGTGCACTTTGATATGAGTGCAGAACCCTCCCTAAAGGCTCAGTCCTGTAGGCTGCCATGGGAGGTGCTGCCTTGACTAATATGTACATCTAATTCTGGGGAGGGGAGGAAGGTCAGTGCTTTGAGTATAAATCTTCATGGTTAAAAGCTGTGGGAATGCTTGAATGTAAGAGCTGTAGCTGAAATGAAATAAAGCCTTACTTGAACCTATGGAATAATTGCCTTCATTTTGATGCAAAGAGAATATGAGATTATATTTTAGTATTATTAAATATTAATAGTATTTCTTTAGTGCTAAACTAACTTGAAATTTTCTCTAGAGAAGTAATCTGTATTATATCTTCAGACAAATTTATTTGGATGTTTTTTAGCAGGAACCTTTACGACGTGAATAGCAGGAGAAGACAATGCATGCAGAAACGTTTTTTACACAGGATTAAAACAAAGTCCATTTTAATAGTCCAGATACCCTGGCTTTCTGTTTCATTTAGAATTCCCTGGAGAAAGAAGCATAGAGCATCTGAGATGGAAGGGATTGGGATTTGGGTCTGCGTTTTGGGTAACACGAGGGTGCAGGGCAAGGGGTTTTCCTTCTCCCAGTTTCCGTTCTCTCTCTTGCTGCATCTGTAGCCCAAAATTCAGTGTTGCAGCCTCCACTTCTCTACAAAGGAAGAATGGAAAGGGCAGTATAAGGGGAACAGCTTTAATGCATGGCTCTTGAATGTGAAGCGAGAAGCCAGACTTAAAAGTAAAATCAGAATTTCTTCTTGTAAGCATGAGAGAGATTTCAAAACTTGATGCATATTGGTTATCTCTAACCCCATACTGGGTACTTGCCTGCAGCCTGTATGCTGAAACCATGGCTCTTGTCCTTCTATTATTTTTGGTTTATATATATAGGGTCATATTCAGAGACCTTAAAGCACTAAAATTTACATAAGGCCTGATCATGTTTTTTATAGATGCAATTAAAAAGTCTTTAGAAGCAAGGAAGCCCTGCAGAGCATCCAAGGGTAGCTTTAAGACATACCATTGCAGAGTGCCACACTTGTGGCAGCATGGAACCAGGTCTTCTGGTTCTGAGTCTTTCCTTTAGCCACAGGAATTTCCTTCCATCAGGGATTTCTGCAGTGTTGATGAACCTGCAGTAGCTCAACCGCCTTCTCCATTGCATATAAGCATTTTCAGTTAACTCTTTAGGCTCAGGCCATCCGTTAGCATTGAAGATGTTTGTTGTATTTTTTGTAAGGCTTGTCTTGACAGCACTCCAAAGTGCTGCAAATATCACAGTCACAGTAGTACTGGAAATGCTACATGATCAATGGGCTTGAAGGTAGGAGTGGAAAGTTTGGGACTGCTAATTCTCCTTTACACAAAAATGATTAAAACTTAAAAATAATACTACATCAGTGGGGGGAAAATAATTATTAGCTGTATTAAAAACAAGACTTAGAGGCTTGTTACCTTATGGAAGGTAACATGAGCAAAATAATTCCTTTTGCCTTGATGTTACTTGAACAGATGAGCTGTGATGCTTTATTTGAATGTTTGAAAGCTGGTGAGATCTACAAATATACCTTAGAATGTGGCATCCCATCACATAATGCCTGCAAAGCGCTGATAGTCACCTGCTTTAATTCCAGTTGGTCAGGAGTTCAAGATGAGCTTCAAAAACTATTTGAGTTATGAATATATCTTCTCTATAAAGGAGATAGTAAAGTATTCGTTGTATGCTGTGCATCCTGGTGAGACAGGTCTGGACTACTACATGCAGTTCTCAACTCCTCAGAGCTGTGCTCTTCTGCATGTTGCAGTGCATACAAAACTCTATAAGTAAGGACAGAACCGCAGTTAACAGGAATTTTGTAAGGAATGGAATCTTTCTCTGTGGGGAAAGTGCTTTGGGATCTGTTGAGTTTAATTTGTGACTACTTCAAAATATGGCCTCTGACCAGCATGGCCTCTGTTCTCGATGGCTCCTTGGAAAAGTTGAAGTATGAAAGACTGTTGATATGCATTAGGGACTGGCATTTTACATTTACTCTTTGCAAAAGTGAACGAAGCAGGAAATGTGTTGTATCTCACAACAGGGAAAATTATCTTTCCTCTTAGAGAATAGAGAAGAGTTTAGCGTTTGTCTTGGGCATATTATGATCTCACTCAGTAACCTAGTCTGGGAGGTTGCAGTAATATATCTACTGGCATTTCTGTGGCAAATTAAAAAAGGAGTTGTCATGTAGTCCTTCAAAGGAATGTGGGCAGGCAATGCATCATCCAATTCCTTTACATATAAGGTAATCTCTTAACTCTCTGAGAGGGAAGTGCTGTAGAAGCCTTGCTATCTAGTCAGGTTTAGATGATTCTCTTTTACATTTCCCTGTCTTTGAACTGGCAGGATTTCAAAAGCTAAATACAGTCTTACTAGTAGAAGAGCTGGTCTTCATTCTTCTCATAGAGATCTCTGCACTTGCAACTGTATTTTTTTAGTAAGGCTTTATTAGCAGGCAATTTCTTTCTAGTAAGCATTACAATACATAAAAATCTAACACCCTGAAATAATTTAATACAGCAACAATGTAAAACCCCAAACTATATGAAATACTTGTTTGGGGACATGAGCTTTGAGCCTGTTCCTTAAAGAAAAGGGTGTTCTGTAGGTAACCTGTCCTCTGGTTGTCTCATCAAGGGTCAGAACCTTGGAAACTGATGTTCACCTTCAACCAAATTTGAATGAAAGACATCTCAAAGATTACTAAGTTCCCACAAGTTTGATGAAAAGCTGGCATTCGGAAGAGAGGGGAGTCTAAAATGAAGTGTCCTCAGAGGGAGGGACGAGAGGATCTGTGTGTGCTCTGTGGCTGCAGCTGGCAAACTGGTGCACACGTGTGTCTCATCTACCCAACCGGCGTATGTTGAGCTCCAGATCAGCCACAGCTTGTCATATCTGTTATTTGGAGGGTATGTCATAAGACATACAGGAGGAAGTTGGTGTTACTGTGGTGGGGAGAGGAAGGGGACACGAAGTACAAATCCATAGTAAATTAGACTTTGTAAGTTCTGTTGCGCACAGAGCAAATGGGAGGGTTTTTTAATTTTTTGAAACATGCAATGAAACCTGAACCAGGAGAGCATTCATTATGTGCTTTTATAACGTGCCTGTAAAGGTTTGAATAAATCATTTTCCCTTCTAAATGGCCAAAATGCAAATTGCACAATGTGTGTATATGTGCACATTAATGAGATTAGTTATACATTTGGCAGCTGTGGAAAATCTATGCATTAAAGAACAGAGTGGGATAAGGGAGACACCATTAAATCTTGAACCTCTGGTTTGCTTTCTTGACAATGCTGTACTCCCAAAACATCAAATATTGTTCCATTGTGGTAGAGCAGATGTTTATTATTCCTCTGTAAGCGCAAAGTATTGGTGGTGTGTGTTTCTCGCAGACACAGGAGACCTTTACTGTTCACGTTGATAGGAAGAGTAGAGCAACACGTGGAGTTTCTTACTTCCTAAATTTGTTGTCTGAGTCAGCAGTAGTTGGCCATTGCAGGATTGGCCATCGGAGGCCACTGTGTTTGGAAGATGAGATTCTCACAGAGTACCTGTCTCTGTTCTGCTTGGAGGAGTTTCATCTGTGCACTGCTCCTGCCTGGCAATGTTTCATGTGTGATAATTGACAAGACCACAGTAAGTGGTAATACCTGCCAAGGCATTTCAAATGTATTTGAAATGGACAGGATCTCACTCGTAATGAGTTAAAAACTTTTGTCAGTCACTGGTGCCACGGACCCACATCGAATGGCACAACCACTCACAAGCCAGTAGATGGTGCCAGGGGATGTTGTATGCTGACACTTTCAGTTTGGGATGCCCTAATTCTTTGTAACTCAAGCTCAGGAGGCACAAACAGACCTGGACAAGGCTCTGTGTGCTCCTGGCAGGCACACATTTCTTATGTTTCTGAAAATTGAGTGAGGCTTGAGAGACACAAGAAGATGGATGTGGTCACCACTCCTGGGTGCAAAACTGGCTCTTAGGCAAAGGATTCACAGATTCACAGAATATTCTGAGTTGGGAGAAAGCTTTCCATGTTTTTTGGCCTGTAAGGCTATGTACTAAATGGACAGGTTCAAATTGTTGTTGCTGGGGTTTCTTGTTTTGGATTTTCGTACTTTGGGAGTTAAGCTAATCCCTGAACACATGCAGGAACAGTGGATGTGAATAAATACGTGCAAGTTCTTTGCAGTTCAGAATTTATCCCATCAGAAAAAATGAAATACAGTTGTGGTCTGAAGTATGTTGAAAAGTCTGTAATGCAGTGGGTGCCAGAAGGTCTGCCTGACAGCTGATGTGTTTAGCCTGTTGTGTGATCAGTGTTTTAAACCTGACCACTGAGCTTTACTCTGCGGATTTAGCCTTGACTACTCAGTTTTTTGTGTTGCTTGTGTTTGACACTGCAGACAGGGTATCACAGAGGTGTCTGAAAGCTTTTTCTGTCTAAAGACAATGCCATTTTCACCTCAGCACCAAAGGACATTTCAAAGTTACAGGCCAACTAAATGCAGCAATTTAGACTGCTGTAGCTGTTTTGATTAAAGATACCTGAAGCTAAAGTTGGTGTGCCCACCCGTGTGGATAGCTATACATTCATGTCCCTACAGAGAGAACAGCATACTTTACTCCTGTAGCTACCTTTCTTCTAATGTGACTGCATCACTACCAGACTGACTGGTGTAGGTAACACAGTGAAATCACTGTGCTCCCAAGCTTTTGTTTTTCATGTATGCAGATGATAGAGTACTGTAATCTTATTTATTGGATAACAAACCTGTACAGATCATAACACAAATTATTCAACAGAGGGTGGAATTCTAAGAACCTTGGAAAAGGACTCCTCATGTGCTCAGTAGTTTGTTGTAAATTCCAACATAGAAGGATTGTGTGCCTGCTGAGTTGTCCTCTTCTGTAACTCCTTGGATGTGTGATTTAATTTGTTTGTTTGTTTATCAGTTAATTGATTTTAGAGGAAGGAAGTCCTCAGGTAGCCTTAGGAAGATCACACAGAGGTAATTAACACAATCTTGCACCTTTCTTCCAGCAGTGTTGTGTAGCTATCAGTTGACAAGGGTATTTATTACTGGATGATAATCTTTTAAAGAAGAATATATGTGGGATAGTGCTAATTAGAGTAAAATTATGTATTTTAGGATATCTGTGTGTGATAACACATTTTTCACATAAAAATGGAGCAATCAAACCTTCTGCAGTCTCTGTGTTAGAGGTGACAAGTAGATTTTCTGATAGTATTGCCCAACAGGCAAATAATTCAAGTTAAAATGCCTGTAGCACTGCTTTCTAAGCTTAAAAATTGGTAACATTTGCGTAAATGCAAGTAAAAATGTTATGAAGGTTAATGTCAAATGCATGTTTTCTGGCAGTTGCTAATTATATTGCCATAGTATATTATGTACTTTTCTTCTTGTGTGATTTTATTCAGTTTTGGATTTCAATGATCCCTTCAGTACTGAAGTTAAGCCAAGAATCCTGCTCATGGGATTGAGAAGAAGCGGGAAGTCTTCCATTCAGAAAGTTGTCTTTCACAAAATGTCGCCGAATGAGACTCTTTTCTTGGAGAGCACAAACAAGATCTGCAGAGAGGATGTTTCCAACAGCTCCTTTGTCAACTTTCAGATATGGGATTTTCCTGGGCAAATTGACTTCTTTGACCCTACATTTGATTATGAGATGATTTTCAGAGGCACTGGAGCACTGATATTTGTTATTGATTCTCAGGTAAAAAAAAAGTACTTTAAGTTACCTTTTTCTTTTCTTCCTTCAGCAGTAGACAAATGGGTTGGAAAGCATAGATTTTTTCAAAGGAAATAAACAATCTACCTCACAAACACACATTAAAAGAAGCCATTAAGGCTTGAATTACTGCTTGGCTATTTGTAATGTCTCTCTGCAGTATGTTTGGATGTTAATTTACTTTGACATCTGAAGATTCTTGCTCAGATTACTCAGTGCTGACAGCATGAGATTGGTGCACATGCTTGATGTAGGCATAGGCTTCTACTTATAAAAAGGCTGTTGTTGAGCTGTAGCATTATCTAAAAGTAAGTCTCATAAAATGTAATAGTATACATATTTTAAGAACTTTCCTAAGTTGTAACTCTTTTTTTCCTTCATTAGGATGATTATATGGAAGCATTAGCTCGGTTACATCTTACTGTGACCAGAGCCTATAAAGTGAATCCAGATATCAACTTTGAAATCTTTATCCATAAAGTGGATGGTTTATCTGATGATCACAAGATTGAAACACAGAGAGATATTCACCAGAGGGCAAATGATGACCTTGCAGATGCTGGATTGGAGAAGATCCACCTCAGGTGAGAAAAGCTGCTATGCATAGAATCCTAAAGATGAGAGCATCTTATTTGACAAGTTACTGTTTTCTGTTCTCTTGAAGTAGCAGGCAACAAGCTTTTGATATATGAAGGAAAGGGACAATCAGAGATACTGCATGTGACCTGAGCCAAATATCTTATTTCTAGTTGCTGTCTTGCAGGGAAAAATGGAGAGATGTGCTTAAAAAAGATGACAAGTATTCCAGGGTCCTACCAGGTTTTGCTGCAGCTGCTGACTTGAAATAAGTTGCTTGGACAGTGGCAGCAAGCAGTATAGGATTAGAATTAGAATATTCTGAGTTGGAAGGGACCCACAAGGATCATCGAGGCCAACTCTTAACACTGTCTCCCTGGTGGGAATTGAACCCGGGTCTCCCACATGCCAGGTGGGGACACTTACCACTGTACTAAAGTGGATTCTTTTATAGCTCCAGCCAGTGTAGTGTATATGCCACTACATCACTTTTTCCTTCATTGAAACCTCCCTGCCACACGGTCCCTTCCCAGTCACTAGTCCTCACTGCTGCAGCCTGCGTGGAGCCACTTGGGAAGACAGGTCCTGTATCTTTGCTTTATATCTGCTGGTAAAGAGATTATTGTAGCAGATAGTGAACAATAGTGGACTTCTGCAGACAGGGTACTAGTGGACATCAAGTTGTCATGGCTTTCTTAGCACTTTAAAGCCATATACAAACATATTAAAAGGATAGACATTCTCCATGAGCATGCCAGCTCTTTAGAGTTCTTAACTACTCAAGTGCATCACTGCATAGATAATTGGGTCCACAACTTTCAAAAAGTAGATCATAACATACTTAGTAAGAGTCCTCTCTCTCAATTTGAAAAGTATTTTTGGTAAGAATACCAAGGTAGGACTTATATAATAAAATTCTACATCAAGATCTAGTTTTTCAGTGTCTAGGGCTTGGGGCGGGGTTGTTGGGGTTTTTTTTGTAAAAAGGTAGAAGTCGTGCTTCAGTCATAACCCAACTTTGATCACAGGTGGTAATTGCATAAGTGTAAGCACTTACTGTTTGACAATATTTCATTTCACTCATATGATGAAAGGTACATCATGTTCACAGTATGTGGCTAAAAGGAAAATGTGGTGGCATTTTTTTCCAGCTTTTATCTGACAAGCATATATGATCATTCTATATTTGAAGCGTTTAGCAAAGTGGTACAGAAACTGATTCCACAGCTCCCAACACTGGAAAACCTGCTTAACATCTTTATTTCAGTAAGTACTTATTATATACTTCATGTGTTGATTCGGCTATGTCCACCATGCATGTTCAGATACTCTGTTCACTGCCTTCTGAGAAATCATGAGCAATGTGAACTCCCAGAGAAATTATCAGAACTTAGTTGACATGCACCTACATGCAGCTTGGCCTCACTTCCCTGTCTGTTACACAGTGGTGCCAAGCTGCTCAGATACAGTATCTCCTGAATCACATAAAGGGAGTTAACAGCAGTCACTTTTCTGCTCATACATTAATCTAAATGTTGCAAAGGTCTGTTCTGCATGTGTTTTTTTTAAGTTCTACTTAAAATCTATATGGTAATTTCTTAAAGGAACATAATCTGATCTGACCTCATATGTGGAGCTGTCTGTTGCGCTTCCTAGAATTAATGTGACTTTGTAGAAGAAGGAAATCTTCTCATGTCTTGAAATTTTTAGAGGTAGAGTGTACTACAACTTTCACACTCCCGCAGTTACTCTGAAGGCCAGTTAGGGAGTTTTGTGTATCTAGTGGCTGGTTAGCACTGTGGAGGAAATTGGTGGCCTGCTCCACTCTTTGTGTATGTCTGATCCCTTTCTTTCCTTTGTATTGGTTCTGACACTCACTTGTTCCCCTGTGGAGTCACTACAACACAGTAATGCACTGTTTAATTTAGTTGAAAGCAGGTCATGGAGGAGTCCAACGTGCTCTTGTTTTGGCACAAAGAATATGTGGCAATGAGCAAAGGGGAACACAGTGAGTAGGTTGTGAAAAGGGGAAACTCCATGTTTTAGTGGTTGTTAAATCAGGTCATAGTGGCTCTAAAACTTCACCCTTTCTCACAGTATTCTGATTTTGCACCTTGCATCTAGCATTAATTTCTCAAGCTGCAATTTCCAAGCCAGTTATTTTGTTGTGCCTTTTTTGTGATTTTGACATAATGGAATTACTTAGTGTAATTCAACAGCCTGGAAGATAAAATTAGACTTCACAGTTTCTCAGTGTAGGGTGTGAAAATGAAAAGAGAAAAGTTGGATGTTAAAGGGAAAGCTAGGATTAGAGGAAGGTCTTTCCAAAATTTCTTCTCTTATTATTAAGCAACAGATTATTCTGTTTCATAATGAATAGTTTGTTACAAAGTTCTACGTATTTCTACCAGAACACGTAGCTGGATTGTATGCCAGTTATCATCCAGTCTCAAACTCCACTTAGCACAGAAAAGTAATGAAGGAAAGACAACAACAGGTTTGGAGCAAGTAGATACTGGATACGCTACACAAGAAAGCTGTCTGAGTGATAGTCCTTCTTGTGCCAAAGTCACCCCAGTCACTCATATTGTGAGTCAAATCTCTGTAAGGGTTCTCCTCACTGGAGTTGGTGAGGAGTTTGTACGAAGTCGTCATGTGAGTTGATCACAAGCTGCTTCCTGAATGACCGATGACTATTGCTCATGTGTCTGGAACACCCATCTCCAATCCTGTCTAGAATATCAGGTATAATTTGTAAGGAAGAGCAAGTATTTCGAGTGAATGGGAAGTTCAAAAAGTGAGGGAGGTGTGCTGTTTCCCCCTTTCGGTACGGGAAGGACTCTCAGGCTGTGCTTAGCTCCGGTTTGTCAATGACCTAGAGCCAGGTGTAGCTGCATCACTATGTCTTCATGCTTGCTGGTTGTGTTTACAAGCATCTTCTGTCTGTGGACACAAAGACTCAGAATGACTATATGCAACCACAGGGAGACTAAACATCCTTCTCCATCTTAAGTTAGCGAGTTCCTCTTTACCTTAGCAACTTAGTAACAACAGATCTTGACACGGATTTTGGTCATGCATTACCTCAGGAAGCCAGGGTGGTGCATATTGAAGTGTGGGCATGTTCATGTTCTACTTTTGGTTTTGCAGCAGTATCCATGAGGATGTGCTTTCCTTTATGCCATGGAGACTTCCAGCACAAAAAGCTGCTGATCACAGAAATAGATGTGTGATCACTCTCAAGTTCACTGCAGGATTTTGCCTAAATTTGTAATGCCACAGTGTGTGAGCTTGTATGTTTGAGGAACCATCAGTGTGATAACAGTGCTTCTACACTCTTTAATGTAACTGCTTGTAAGTCATAAAATAACAGTTGGTCTGGCACTCAAAATCCATGTAAATCTTACCTGACTAACACTTTCAGCTTCATATACAACAATGCCTGTTTCTTAAATACTTACCAAGTAAGTATTAATGTCTTACCAAGCAATCAAGTTGTGTGACACAGGAATGTGTTTTCTCATTTTAGGATTGTTTGCATTGTTTTGAGAGGTATTAAAAAGTGTTATAAGCAAACGATTATTATTGTAAAAATTAATTATGTGAAATTATGTACAGTTCTGTTCATTTAATGATTTAAATTCTGTAACTGGTAAATTCAAATATAGTACTTAAAATTAATTCAGGAAATCTGCTGTTTGTTGTAGGACCTGTTTAAATAAATGTCCAAAATTAATTCCTAACTGTATATGACCAGTGAAAAGAACTCTTAAGTTCTTTTGCAGAAGGGCCAACTTCTGGCTTACTCTTCATACTTTCAAGAAAGGATACACCTGTTTACCTAACTGTAATGGGTTATACCCTGTCTGGATGCCAAGGGCCCAAATGGTTGCTCGGTGCCAAACAATAAGATGATATACAAATGGTGGGTTGGAATAAGGCAGTTTAATATAAGTAAAGATAAAGCAAAGCAAAGCGTGCGCAGAAGCAAAGCAACAGAACTAGTCTCTAATTCCCATCAGCAGAGGTGTCCATCCACATCCAGGGAAGCAGGGCTCCTACGCATGTTAGAAGGCAGCCATCAAGAACAATGAATGCCGTCCCGTCCTTGCTCCCTTCCTCAGCTTTTATATCTGAGCTGACATCATACGGTATGGAATATCCGTTTGGTCAGTCTGGGTCAGCTGGCCTGCTGGTGTCCCCTCCCAGAATCTTGTCCTCAGTTGGGGGGAAGTGACAGTGTGCCCACTTGTGTGTTATCAACACCCTTCTAAAGCACAGCATTCTGAGGGCTGCTGTGGGCTCAGACAGACCCAATACACTAACCCAGGAATTGGAGCAATACAACCAGTTTTACTGAACCCCTTCTTTTTAAAGGATAGAAACTGCCTTCTACATCATAACACCCAGTATAGTTAAGAAACATGGTTTGAATTTCAACTACCTCACGGTTTTTACCTATCCAAAATAAAATCTCATGTATTCATTGCAGGTCTTTCACAATGACTCACTTGGTTCAGATTAACCATAGAATACTCTTACATGGATTTGTAGTGCTTGATAGAGCTTCTAGCACATGTTGCATCTTCTCTGCAGACTGTAGGGTTATGTCAGAGAGAGCTAGTGCTGTCATTGACATCACTGGCAGCCTTTCATTCAGCTGCATAAAGTCGCTGTTGGCCTTTTTTCTTTAATAAGGAACACAGTAACAGTAACAGAAACAATTCATTTCTTATTGTCATTTTCTCTGAGCATTAACAATGTCATATCTCATTGAGTAATACTTTCAATCCACCTTTTCCTGTTTCTTTAACTTGTAATTATTGTTTCTACAATTTCAACTGGGTTTTTTCTTGAATAATATCCTCACAAAAATTCCGGCAAACCCTTTGCTTTTTCAGTTGCAGTTGCACTAAAAATCCTGGCAAATGAAGTATGTATTTGAAGTCATGTGGGTACAATTTGGTGGTTACTACTCCTGGCAGTCGATTCTGCTCTTTCACAGAGGTTCCTGTTACCATACAAAATTCTACAGAAGCATATATGTGGAGTTTTTCAGCAGGTCCCACCATAATGGATTAGTTTCAATTGAAAACAAGCATGGTTTTAAGTTAAGAGATCAATTCTTGCCCTTACCAGCAGGCATAATTGCTAGCACGGCAAACATCTCAAAATGTCAACTTTTTGAACTGTCACTGCAGGTACAAGTAGGCTGCAGCAGCTGGAGTTTTGATATGAAAATGTCATTTCTCATTGTCAATCATACTGTCACTGTCATGTTAATAATTTAAAGTACGTCTTACCTGTACAGCTGAAATTGTCACTACAGTCAGCCCTCTTCCACTCTGTGCCCCTCATATTGCAGCTTCACATCTTAGCATGATTTTTCAGCGATTAAGGAGGCCCCTTTTTGCAACTGCACATGCATGACCCGGCACACAGGAATATTCAGATAGTCATGAATATGCAAATCAACCTGCACAGCCACGGTCGTGGCTCTGCTCCAGGCCCAGCCGGGCACCTGCCCCACTCCAAGAGAGGAGGCTTTGTGCAGTTATGAAAGATTTACACACTCTCAGGTTAGACGTGGTGTCCAAGACTTTCTCAAATAACTCTCTGAGAAATACTCATCTACCTTGAGTATGGAGAGACCACGTCTACCCACCTGGAGAGACACTAGGACAGCGGCACAGGCGGCTCCCCTGCACCAGTGTTCCCAGCCAAGTGGAAAAGGGTTTTTTCCCAGCTTGGGGTGGCCGTGGGCACTGGGAAACACTGACACAAACACCGACACACAGCAGGGCAGTGCCAAAACAGTGCTGGAGCACCAGGGGGCATGTAAGGGTGCAGGGGAAATTTGCATATTAATGAGCTGCCAATCAACGCGGAAGGCGGACTTCGCACACAGGGGTATAAGTCTCCTATACCGCTACCGTGGTATAGGAGACCCGACTGTATATGTGTCTTTGTATAATACAAAATTTTGTAATTGACTCCTCATGAGTGACAATACAAGGCTCAAGTTTCAATCTCTCTCTTAAGTTACGGTTAACCCTCTTCCACTTTGCACCCCCACATAGCTTCTTCACATCTTCGCGTGATTTTTCAGCGATTAAGGAGGCCCATTTCACAACTGCGTATGCACGACCTGACATGCATGAATATTCAAAGTAGGCAGTCATGATTACGCAAATTTCCGCCCCTGCCCCCCCAAACCAATGCATGGACCGCTGGCACAATGGTTTGCCTGCCCATGCTGGCTCGGACTCACTGCCCACAGTGCCTGGGGCGCGGCTGCACCCACCTGTGCCAGCAGTGCTGCAGGAGAGACAGCGTGGCTGGCTTGGCCTCTGACTGTGCCAGTGCTGTTCCCATGGTGATGGGCTGGCCAGGCACAGCCAGCTTCTCATTCTCCTTTGTCCAAACAGGGGGAGGTCCGGCCAGCGAAGGGGCCAAATGCAGCACAAGCTGTGTTTAAACGTGTGCTCATGAGGTCCTGGAAGCACATGGTCCCGAGCCTGTACCCCCTGCCCCCGTGTGTCTCCCAGGCCCAGCAGTAGGGCACTGAGGTAAAAAAAACAACTTCAAATTTCTGCTTGCTAAAAAACCACTTTAGTACAGTGGTAAGTGTCCCCACCTGGCGTGTGGGAGACCTGGGTTCGAGTCCCACCAGGGAGACAGTGTTAAGAGTTGGACTTGATGATCCTTGTGGGTCCCTTCCAACTCAGAATATTCTGTATATGAACAGCAGTTTCTGAAATTAGACTTCTAGGCTTCTAGAGCAGTTAGTGAAAGATGAGAACCTCTGTATATGAACCAACTACAAACCTCCTGCTAGAAGTAACAAAATTTTGTGGAAAAGCTGAGGTGACAAAATAGGTGATTGAGCTGGAATGTGCGTGTCTTTTACAGATGCAAACTGGCCAGGTGATGCAGAAAACTTGTACATAATAGACAGAGGAGCACTATCTCTTGGCCCTCCCCCTATTCAGATGTAGTAGCCAAGACTGATTGTAAAAAATTTTTTTTAAAAAGGAAATCCCTGCCATGTTCTCTCCCACTCTTTTGCCGCCACCGCCCCCTGCCCCATGCTGAAAGGAGCAGAGAGGCGCTGGCACACGCCCACCCTGCTGTCCCCGGTTTGCATCCTGTGTTACCATAGGGACTAGCTGTGACAGACACTGGTGCCCACCCAATGCCACTTTGCATTGAAACACTGCAATGCACACCAGACACACGCATACACAATGCTCCCTGCTCTCACCCCCTGGCAACACAGGCAAGCACTTCTGTCTTGTCCAGTGTCCCAGACAGCATTAAAGAACCCCGCACCCCATGTTTAAGTGCCGGCAGAGCTGTGCAGGGCCAGCCCCAGCCCCTGCTTTTCCATTCCAGGTGTGTCCGCGGGGAGGGAACATGACAAGGAGGGCTCAGAAGTCCATAGAGGCCCACGGTGCCCCTCTGTCCTCTGCAGCTGCCCCAAGGGGCAGAGGAGATGGGCTTCGCTCCCCCAGCCGCATGAGGAACTTCCAGGAAAGCCCTGCAGCCACTCCAGAGCTGGGAGGGCAGGGTGATCGGGGCCAAATTTGCATATTAATGAACTGCCAGTCTACGCTGATGGAGGGCTTTGGAGAGAGGGGTCAAGACCCACGGTACCGTGGTATAGGAGACCCGACTATTTGTATTTTCAAATCCGTTTTTGGCAATGAATTACTGCTGTGTACTTATATGATGTTTCAAGTGAATCGTGTGATTAACCTTATTTAACAGCATTTGTTGAACTATGTGAGGTGCTGGCAGAATTACTAATTAAAAATTAAAATTACAGAACTAGTGTGTGTGTGTGTGGCCAAAATAACCAATGTAAATATGCATACATTTTTGTTCTTTGTGCCCGAAGAACATAGATTCATAGAGCCATGTGGGTTGAAAGGGATCTTTAGAGGTCAGCTGCTGTTCAGAGTCTGGCCATTTAGAGCAAGTTGCTTTTGGCTGGGCCCAGTTCAGCTTTATGTATCTCAGGGGTGGAAACTCTTCAAACTCTCAGGTCAGCATGCTCCCAGTCCTTTATCTTTCTTACTTTACCTTTTTTTTCTTGTATCAAGTCAGAATTCCAGCCTGTGCCTTTGCCTCTAGTCCTTCAACACTGTAGCTCTGACAAGAGTTTTGCTCTGTCTTCCTGCACCCTTATGGTAGGAATTTGTAGATAGCAGTGAGCCTCCTCTTCTTCTGGTTGAACAAAGCCAGTTCTCTTCAGCCCATCCACCTAAAGTATCGATAGTGTGTACTTTGTTTTGCCTGGTTTTTTTATTAATGACTTACTGAAATGTGGCACTCATGAAGTCTTTTCCGTAGTGAAATGCAAGAAATTCACCTCTATACTCTGTTATTGGCAGATGTTTTCAGCCTTAGGTCTGTGTGATGGTGGAAGAATGAAGCCTCTTTAAGAAGAAAATGCTCAAAATACTGTCGAACATTGTTCACTAGCATACCTACTGTTGCAAATTTTTCCACCTATTTTGGGAAATGCGGAAAGTAAAAGTCACTTTAGTATCAACTATGTGTTAAATAGTTGACTTAAAAAAGAAAGAAGAAAAAGGAAAAGTTCTGTAATTACAAAGGAAGCTGAAACTATTAAAACTTGTTCAGAATTTTCAGTGTGTCTTTTGGTAGTTAAGAAGACTGCTGTGGCAACAGTCCCAAACCAGGCTAGAAAGGGAAGCACATATGTGGAGACAGCTCAGTTTGATGGAGGAAGTTGCTTGTCTTCCTGTATAGGTGGATTCTGAAGCATATTTTATAGCTTGAGATTTAGCAATACTCTGGGCAATTGCTCTTTTTTTTTCATGCTGGGACAGCTGCCCAGGTGTAATCCCTTGATATCAGCAAGCAAAGCTACTGTTTTCAGTTAGGCACTACACATGTTTTTTTCCAGGAAGCAGAGGCTTATGACAGTTGACCTTATCTGCACAAGGAGTATAATCTAGCATTCCTGGGTAGCCTCTCAGAGCTGTGAATACGATACATCTCCAGTATGGAGAAAGTCTTAATCAGCTTGGCAGGATGACAGGAACATAGCTGTCATCACTTTAGCAAGCCTTAGCATTATAAACATGGCTTTAACTGGCTATATGAAACCTGAAAGCACCGTCAAAATACTGTTCTTTCTCCTGTGATCCTAAAAGATGTTCTAGACAACCAAACAGCTACAGACCCCAATGGGAAAATTTCTTCATTTCCTTGAGAAATCAGTTTTTGAACGCTCCTGCCTTCTTTGTCCATCAGCTTTTTCTTTCCTTTGTTTCTGCCTTCTGACATACCCAGTTAGAATAACTTTAAATTGCAGGTCTCTTTTTATGTCCTTTGCCGCAATCAAAAATCAAAAGCTTGAACTTGGAAGGTTTCTACCCTCCACTGCATTTTCCATTGAAAATAAATGTAAACTCTCCAGGTGTGTTCCAGAGAGGGGAAGTTTGGGAGTGTAACTTGGCATTGTCTGCTCAGAGGCAGAAACTGTTGGAAGGTCTGTGAGCATTATGGTTTGCTGCAAGTATGACAGTGCTGTATATACAGGTTTTTTCAAATGAGCTTGATTCCAGTTTAACTTCTTCAGCCTAGCTTTTTGTATTATTGGCAAGTAAGGGAACAAAAAAGCTTGGTGTTAATTTAAAGACTTGGCTTCCACTTCACTTCTTTTCTCCTTTTTTCTTTTAAATAGAATTCTGGAATTGAAAAAGCATTTTTGTTTGATGTAGTCAGTAAGATCTACATTGCAACGGACAGTACTCCAGTGGATATGCAAACTTATGAGCTTTGCTGTGATATGATAGATGTTGTGATTGACATTTCCTGTATATATGGGTAAGTAAATTGGGAATGTTTTCCATAAAACTGTGTACCTAGAATCTGAATAGTCTCAAAATTGGAGTGATGTGGGTATAAACAATAATGAAAATGTGTAATTTGTCAGGACAGGGGAGAAGCAGGAAACAGAAAGGCAGACTTCTGAGGTACAGATCCTTTTCCAGCAACAAGCACAGCTCCTTCTCAGCCTTTTTTGTGAACATCTACTTTCTATGTTAATCGTTTTACTTGGAGGAAGGAGTGGGAAGAAATCAACCTAAAATAAAAGGAAACTTTATCTTTTTGTTCCCTAGGCACAAAGTCAACAGATAGATCCCTCTTACTTTAAAAGATATGGGGCCAGATTTAGTTTTGTTCAATAGCTAGTGGCCTATAATGGCCTCAGAGAGTTGCTTCACTCTTGCTTCATTTCTCTGTCCTCTTTTGCCTACAGGACTTCTCTGGGGTTTTTTTCAGTTACCCCTTCTCATACATTAGCAGCTGGAGATCTCCTGGGGTATCATGTACATTTCATTGCAAGTTATGTTTTAAATGGTTGGCTCTCGCCGAAAGTAATGCCAGCCGTTCCTGGGAAAGGCAGGGGCACATTAAGAGTTAGTGCATTACGTTGCATACACTTGGGGGCCCAAGCACAGCGTGCTTAGAGTGTGGTGGGGTTTGGTAGCTTTGCATTTGTACCCACTGAAAGATTTCCTGCACTCTTGGAGAAGGTACAAGGGGTAGTCCTGGTGCAGGTGTGCAATAACCATTAGAACTTAAAAAAACCCAAGAAATTGTTGAATTACCTTCTAAAATTTCTGGAGTTTGTATATTCTACAGTATTTTGGATTTTGGATTCATCACTTCAGTAACTGTATAAGAACTTGTGTTTCACAGAGGTGTAAAATAAAGGATGCTGATTTTTGTATAGAGAATGATGCCACTGTGTATTTCAAAAGACTGTGCATTTAATAATTACCCGTACAATACCATTTGTGGGCCTCCTTATTCACAAAATGTCACATCACCTCTGTCTTTGTGTAGCCATCACCGTCACCAGAAATCTGCTTGTCATTTTTTTAGCTACAGACTTAAGACATGATATTAGAATTCGGTTTTGGTCCTCTATTCCTGGAGCATGTGTGGAACTTGCCACCTTAATATATTATTGAGACTAATTGTTCTGGGAGGTTGGTGATAACTGTCCATTTAACAATATCTGTGTGTGCTTTCAGGAGTGAGGATGAAATTACAAAAACTAACACAGTGATCATCATGACACATCATCTGTGAAGGGGAAATGTCTTTTCATGACATGCTATTGCAAAAGCCAGCATCCCATGAGCAGAGTCTCATGATGTCTTAAACTATCAGTCAGCGGCTGCTAGTCAAGCAAGGTTTCTGGTTCTGGAATTATCAGTACAGATTCACTGTTTCACATAAGTCATTGATTAAAAAAAGAGCACACCAGCATTGTGGCAAATGGTTGGTAACTAACAGAGTAAAAAATAAGGCTCCAGTTCAGGCATTTGACAATCAACCAATCTTATTTCTAGTCCCAGTCCTAAAATCTGTTTTGTGTCATTGGAGAAATGATTTGATGTCTTTGTCTTCTTAGTTTCCAAAGTGTGTAGTTTGAAGAAGAGCCTCTCTGAAAGGTTAAAATGAAAATGTCATGAATTTTGAGATTATTTGGTGAAAAAAACCAAGGTAGGAGTACTTTTGTTAGCTCATCTGGTGGCTTATGTTTTTTGTTTGTTTGTTTGAATATTGCCCTTTAGGCTTAAAGATGATGGCTCTGGAACACCTTATGACAAAGAATCAATGGCAATCATAAAATTGAACAATACAACTGTCCTTTATTTAAAAGAGGTGACAAAATTCCTTGCTCTTGTTTGTTTTGTCAGAGAAGAAAGCTTTGAGAGAAAAGGTATTTTTCCCTTTTTTAGTATTGCATTACTTTTCCCTTTCATTAGCTGGTTAATGAATAACTGTGATTGCTACTAGCTGACAACTGTCTTTAACTGTATCATAAATATTAAGGGTAAGTACAGCCTGATAAAGCTTACATGACACATTTAAAGGCATGAAGTATTTGTGCTGGTGTTCAGATGAAGTCATAAATGTATTTGACAACTTTCTGATACAGAATCACAGAATCAGTAAGGTTGGAAAAGACCATTGAGATCACCAAGTCCAACCTATCACCTAAAGCATTTGAAAGTTTACATCCAGTGCAGTAAAGCCAACAGTAGAATGTGTCAGTTTTCTTGGCTGCATTGATTTGTACCTGTTGACACCAGCTTACACATTTAGAACAGCTTGTGTGCCATTGAAACTGACTGATCAAAACAACTATGTTCTTTCTTTTCTTTCATCTGAAGGGAGGCTTTTGAGAAGTTGTGTGTGTAAGACCTAGGTAGCTCTCACACTTTGCAGTTGAAGTGCATAAACTTTTTTGGTTATCTTTCTGACACTGGTCAGGGCCAATACTGAAAGCTTAGCTCATTATCTCTCTGCTCACTGAGTTACTGGTCTTAGTGAAATGTCCTGAGACCAGAACTCGGGAGCGGAAGAACGAGCTGTTATCTGGGCTTATGGTATTAATTCATCAGTCAGTGTTGGTCTGTTTGTGAATGGAGCACTTATACCTTGTCTGCTGGGCTGTTTGACAGCTATTGAGCTTTTAATAGAACTTCAGCTTTTCAAATGTCTCTTTCATGCCCATATGGCCTTTATTACAAATGAATGTGGGATGTGGTCACTTTCTTTTTCTGTTGTAAGCATAAGAAGTGTTACTTCCACATACCTACTAACAACAGTGTTTCAGAAAAGACATCATGTTGAATACACATCCTTTAGAGTTTGTCCAAACTGCATAACATTGTTGTGTCTGCATAGTTGGGACACTTCATAGCTTGCACTCTTTAACAGTACAGTTCTAACATAATGGAGATCAGCTTTTTGGGCCTGATGACTTCCACATAATATTTTATCTGGGAGAGGGAAAACAGATTTTCTGGGGGAAAATCCCAAAGTGTAACACAGTGGATTTTAACAACTTTAATACATTTCATCTCCTGTTAGGGAAACAGAAGTGAAAAACACTGCAGTATTTGAGTTAAGAAAGTTATGGCATTAATGTTGAATGAGGTCATGAGCTCCGTACCAAAATTCTAAAATTGTACTGTAGTATTACACAATTATAGTACTCAGTAAGTATTCTGATTTACTACCAATATGGCTTTACATCTTTTCTGTAGGATCACATTCAGCCCACTCACACGGTAGTGTTATGTGCCTCTTATGCATGTACGTAACCTAACAGCATGTCTATTATGTTATTTTTCAATTGCAAAGTTAGATGAAGTATAGCTGACTGATATTTGATAATATTTATATCAAATATCCATTTCAAAGCTTATGTATTGTCAAAAAGTGAAAATTCTTTGATACTAGATACTACTTGTTTTTATCACAGTTACTCTGTAAAGCACATTTCCAAAATGACACCATCTTCTATGAAAGATTTCAGTTTTGCTGCTAGTATACTGAACACTTCAAACCCTTTATTAAGTTAAAGTTCTGTTACTTGCCAATAAGTTTCTATTTATTTTCTTGTAAAACTAATAAGTATATTTAATATTGAACATAGTATCAAGCTATAATGGCTATAATGCTGACTGAATTACTTGTATTTATCAAATGTGGTTTTGCTTAGCATATTAAAAAATGCCTGAATAGTTCACTGAATAGGACCTCCAGATTGAGAGTATGGTATTTCACTAAATGTAGAATATAAGCAATTTTTTCGTTACCTAATTCATACGAGTGTCTTTATTAATATGTGAACCATTTCTGTCTCTGTAGGATTAATAGACTACAATTTCCATTGTTTTCGAAAAGCCATACAAGAAGTATTTGAAGTAAGAATGAAAGTAGTAAGATCTCGAAAACATCAAAGCCACATGCAAAAAACTAAAAGACCCACTCCTAATGGGACGCCAAGAATGCCACTGTAGCTGAGGTTTTCTGGCAATGTGGCAAGCAAAGTTTTCGTGAAGTTGATGTGACTTCTGCATCTCATTGCACTGAGTGAAGAGGAAAACAAATGGGACTGATGTATTATATAAATTTTCCCAGAACGTTCAGAAAGCACTGTTTAAATATTTTTATCCAATTAGTTTTTTTCATATAGTGAGCACTTTGAGCAAAATGTTGTATATATAAACATTGAGGTGAACACTTGTAAGAATTTTCTTAATATATGCTGTAAACCTTTTTCATGCCATATTAAGAAAAAACAGCTGTGACAGAAATACTGGGTACATAATTTGCACTTTTTCATGTTTTCCTTGTGGAGTTGGACTTTGATAAACTTAGTTTTTATGGTGATTTTGATGCATGGTGTCAGGTAAAATGTATGCTGTAGTTTGTTTACCTGCTACAATCAAATTGGTTAGTAAACAATTAAGAAAACTTGCTACAATGCCTTTTAAAATTTGTGACAGCTAATACCTAACATTCATACAGATCTAATTTCGTATATTTTTCAATTTGTAATCTGAAGATAATTTTGAAGTATTACAGCAATAAGCACCTTACCAGGGATCATAACTGGTAGGTAAATATTAGCTTTTATAAAACAAGCTTTTGGCCAAATTTCATCTGGAGTTCTCCATAACACTGGTCATGCCCTCCCTTGGGTCTGTTTTTATTATTTACCTCAGCATATACCACTAAAATACCTTTCTATAAAGACGATTGTTTTGTAAAATGGCTCTATGTTGCACTGGTATTTTTATAAGGCTTCAGAGAAGTAAGTGTGTTGTATCTCTAAGGTTGAAGTTACATTGCCAAGTTTGTCTTGAGAGCCTGCACATGTACAGTTGGCGCAGTGAAGAATCTCTGTATTTCCACCCTGATGTTCTGATGTACTGATATGAAGTGGTAAAGATGTGAGCACTGGGTTCTGATTCCCTCTAACTGGGTACATCTGATTGGAATCAAGAAGAGACCATTAAAATGAGGACTGGACAATCTACCTGCTGTAGTAATCAGCGTACATCACTGCTTCTTACTTTAATATTGAATATGGGCAGATTTACCACAGCATTGGCCAAGACAGCAGAGCACTCTCAGAGAAGTAACACTTACTTTCCAAGTTCTGTATTCAGTGTTTTTGTTTAATGAGTGATACAAAATTAGAGTTTCTAGTGGGAAGAGCAGCTCTTTTTTTGCAAACCAATTGCATGCCTAATCCAGGGGTGATGTTGGCAGCTCTTGGCAGTGGGATGAACTTGACCTGATGGAGGCAGCATACCGTACACCTGAAACAGGTAAGGGGAGATGTACCTCATTCATAGCTAATCTGCTCCCAGATGAAATAGCTCTGGAGACGGGGGGGAAGGTTGAATTTGGAAGTTTTTCTCTTACCACTACCTGATTCACGCAACTTTGACTTTTAGGAGCAAACTGGCTCTTTTGGCATGAGTGTGTTGAATATATGTGGAGTTCTTAGATGCTAGTCAGTAGCTCCTTCAAGACTCACTTGATAAGTAACGCAATTCTAGGCACTTAGGAAGGTAAGAAACATTGATAATAGTGAAAAGTACTGATCACAGTGCCAGTGTGAAGAAGAGTGACAGTAGCTGTGGACAAATCACAATGTTTCAGAAATACAGAGTTCAAATTCCTTTTGGTACTGTCACCATCTGTCATCTGAGTTGAAGGCAGCTCTTCTGACCAACCCCTCAGTTCAAGTAATGCAAAGCATTTTCAGAGTTTGCCAAAGGATTGGGAGGTAAGAGCCACCTTTTGGCAGCTTTCCAGTTCACAGGACTTTCATTGAAGGGCTGCCATGCATTTATCTTTCGTTTTGTTCAGATCCACCATGGGGTGGTAATCTCTGACCTTCTCCCTTCATTCCTTCAGGCTAAGTGACTGTGTGGGATTCAGAACACCCACCAGGCTGGGCCAGACCCTCCCCTTTCCTTGCCTCTCTCTGACAAAGGATCTCATCATAGTGGCATTGATATGCATTATAACTAGCTTCCATGTTTGGCCTGAGTTCTATGTAGTCGTGCATACCCTTGTATTAGAGATTATCAATTTATTTAAGACAGTGAAGTTAGTTCTTGTAATCATCTCTAGAATTTGGAATAGATTATGTTACATAATTTAGTGAAAGTGTTAGCTAATGTATAAAATTTCTAATTGGATATTATCAGCATAAACATAATTTTTATCAGATTACTAATGTTTCAAATAATTATGAAATTTAAAATGTTAAAAATGCATTAATTTTATTATTTAACTTTGGTATTTGCAGGTTCGGTGATAACTCACATTTCACTCTTGAGTAATCATTTTCTAATTAGTACCTCAGATTTTCACTTTCTAGTTTAAGTGATTGAGCAGTGAGTGAGGCACGCAAGGTTCTTTTTTTTAAGAACATATGATTATAAGACTTTTCTTTTAAATTTTTTTGAGATTCTAGTTTTTATTTTAAAGGATTGAAACATGGCATATACTACAAGAGCCACTTCTGACAAGGCAGTGTTGAGATACCTTTTCTAAAATTATGAATTGTGCACAAAGTAATTACTTACCAAATAGTCCAGTATTTCTAAAACACCTGATCCATTTTTTATATATCATTGGAGTTGCACAGAAATAGTGGGGTCTGTTTTTGAACTAACCAGGTCTCTTTAAAACTCTGGTTTACAGTAAATACAAATCAACTTAGTATCCCATAGATATTTTAAAGTCAGGAGTCGCATAACTATAAAACGTTGGTTCAAACAACTTGTTATACGTAATTGAAGAAATCTAAGTAAGGATTTTAACAGGCAAGCCTAGAGTATGTATTGAATTCTTTGCAGAGTTAAAATGCATCCTTCAGAATGCACTGGAATGTGGCTGTTCATTGCAGGGTATTTTTTTCTTAAATTGAACATTAAGGTTTTTCCATTTTTGTACTGAATTATGTGCAAGACATTGCATCATGCTGCTGCTTTATCTCCGTCCTTTTTGATGGGCAGGCCATTAACACCAAAATCTGTTACTCAGATTCTAAATATCAATAGCCACATGTGAATTTACTCAAATACGGATAAATATATCAACTTCACCCGTTTCAGCTGTGCAGAAAATGATAAATAAGCTTGGTTGGGAAGTTCTTTTGAGCTCTGATACTGTGGCATATGGTTGACATCCCACTTGATTTCTCAATGTATTAATATTTGCACATTAGATCATGTACATATCTTCAAATAGCTACATTTAAAAAAGACTTTAGCAGACTTTTTAAAACTTGTTTTCTCCCTGATATTTTCTGTGTTACCTTTCTCAGTTTGCTATCTCTGTATTTCCTGTTTCGTTGTAAGCGGGTCTGATACGTGGCCTCCTTGGTTCCTGCCAGCCTATTCTGTTGGGCTAATAAGCATTATGAACTACAGGCTAAATCGTGACCAAAAAGGCACTGAAAAAATAGTGAGTAGAAAAATATTTAAACTGTATAAAGTCCATTACATAGTATTAATATCCTTAAAAGGATTCATTGTGTCTATGTATTCCTGGTGTGTATGCACATCATGAAATACATGTTCATACTGGCACTCAGATTTTAAACATTTCTTAATCATCTCCAGAACATATTTTAAAAGATTTTATATAGATAAATGCATCAAGGAAAAAAAAATCTATTGCAGCAGTCTCTCACAATATCTCTTGGACTAAACTCACCTATTTTTGATAAGAGATTTTCATGAGAACAGTCAGAGGAGATACGCCATGGAATATTGTCCTTAATAATACCTGTACCTGCTACAAGAAGGAAGGAGTATTTATTTATTTCAGGATTATATATATTCAGAATTGCTGAATACCAAGGGAAAAAGAGAAAAAATATGTCCTTTCTTAAAAAAACCCAAAACCAAACCCAAGCCAACAGCTAAATATGCATTAGCCTGAATTGAGAAGGGTTAGGATTAAACACCTCATAGATAAGTGCAAATATGAGAGACAAGAAAAAAGTACAGAGTGGCTTAGTATGTAGACCAGAACATTTCAGTGTATTCAAGCTGTCTTTCACCACATGTAGACCAGGGAAAGGGAGTGGCTTATCACATGTGGAGGTACTCTCGGTGAGCTCAGTTGACCATAGGACTGCCAAGGCCCATGTAGCAGTGCCTTGTCAGGAAGTTACAGGACAGTATCAAAGCTGCCTTTGCTATTTAGCAGAATTTACCCTTTGTATAGCTTTTAATCTCCACCCAGTGTGAACTAAAAGCCATTCTGAACTGCTGAACTAAAGGGTACTGCTGGTGCAAATACAGGTATAAGCCACATGAACACATTAACACTGGAAATCAGAAATGAATTCTAAAGAAAGAGAATGGCAATGTTCTGGAACCTCTGCTCAGTGTAGGGAGAGCAAACAGCCTGACTATGTGCAAGGGGAACCTCAGCTTGTCGGTGAAAGTGGGTATTAGTTGTGAGTGTGATAATTCATCGAGAGTGCTATGGTTCACAGGTTNCGCCGAGTACAGGGGAAGGATAACTTCCCTAGGTCTTACATATCATCAGGGAATGCTGTAGTCTTAACTCACTTTCTCATCAGCACTGTGAGTTTCTGACCCAGATGAACTCATGTTTGCATTAGGTGTTCATGTGTCAGCTAGGTGTTCACCCAGCCAGTTCAATCCATGCATCACTGCAAATTTATGCTCAGAACTGGGCTGCCTCCTTCCTACACAAACTCCCAAGTGTTACACCTTGTCCATTCTTACTTAATAAATTCTGCCCTAGTTCTTCCTCAGCTTTCTGTTATCCAGATAAAACAATCATCCAGCAGTTTGGGAGCCAAAAATGCTTTCAGACTTCCTTCACACCCAGTGCTGCTGGCACTCTTCTGCAGTTGGGGTTCCTCTAATGCTGCTGATAAAACTGCATGATTGAGTGGAGTGGTGGATGCCCAAGCAATAAAGTTAAGATCTTTCAGCAGCATTCCTGGGGTTTCTAGAAGCCTCACCATTCACTTTGCAGTGGTATCCCTCAAGGGACCTGACATCAGTGATACATACCCAACTTGTTCCGAGGTTAAGTCAACTGTTGATTGAATTTCCCCCTGTTGTTTGTGCACATCCGCATCAGTTTTCAGCACTACGTTGATAAAAACCAGAGCCAGCTGGGCTGTGGGAAATATAGTCTGTTTCAACTTCTTTTGTAAAGCAGTGTACAGAGAGAACAGGGGTGTGCCTTCTGGGAAGCCAAGTAGAGCCAAATCAAAAGGTCACAGGGGCCAACATGTTTGTCTAAACTGCACTGAGAGGTGGAGCCATACTCTGCTTCTCTGCAGTGCCCTTTTCCAAGACCAGATCATCCTCTGGCGAGCCAAATGGTCCGATCCACAAATTGCGTCTTTTCCAATACTCTCTTCACAGCTACTTCAACTTCCTCGGACTGTCAGTATGCCATTCATCCTGCTGTCTTGGTCCCACATCCTAACTGCTGAATGCAAGCTTAGCAGCAGAGGCACACAAATCAAATCATTCCCACCACGCCTGTTCCCCTTGCTCAGCATTGTTTCCAGTTCTGTTTCTTCAGTGTAATTTCATATTTCAATTCTACATTTTCTAGCTATAAAGCAGCAGTCATTCCAAATTCTGCATTCTTCATAAAGTCCATTATGCAGAAACTTGTGTATTCTCTTTACTTCGTGCTCTCTTGACAGATTATAAATGCCTTCCCTGCTTTAATCAGTCCCCCCTTACCCATGAAGGCTTCTTGCTCCCATGAACTGAGTGCATTCATAAAAGTTCCTCAGTATGGGAGAAGTTTGGTCATTTCTTCTCTCCCCTTTTTATACTGCTACTATTAATAGCCCCCATAAAATCCAAGCTATAAATCTCTAATTTGAATAGTTATGACAGCACTAGACTGCACAATTGTTTGCAGCTTTTGTTATTTCACTTTCAGAATACGTAACACAATTCTGTAGCCCGTGCCCCTGTGAGTCACTTTGCTAGACACCTTTTCAGCAAGGAGAAAGAAAAAGCCTGCAAGCAGATACAGACAATTTGAGAGTGTAAAGTAATCATTTATTGGTTAATACATGTAGCTACGACTAGCAAGCCACTAGACTAAACATTAACATGCTTACCACCTCCTGTAAGGAGTCCTGTAAGTCCTCCCCAGCCCAAGAGTCACCAAACTGCCGTCTTCTGACTCTGCTTTTTCCTTCTAGCATTTTATATTTTTCACATTGTTGTTATTCCCCTGGACCTTATCTTAACAGCTCTACCTCCATCTCTGCTTCTGCCTTATCTTGCCTGTCTGTACTGTGCAGCTCTTTCTCATGGAGTAGTGATAGTGATCCCCTGAGTGTGCTGAACCAGGGCTACAGGGCTGAGCTCCACCAGGGCTGGGCTGTGGAGCCCAAGCAGCCGAGACTGCAGAGGGAGGTGCCTTGCTGTCAGGCAGAGGAGATGAGGTCAGTACAGTCACCTGGACCACCTGCAGTTTGCCAGAGGGTAGGCATGTTGGGTCAGCAGAGCCACTTTCCAGGCTCTCTTGACTGCTGTGATTAGGGCTTTAGTCCAGTTGTCCAAATGGGTCCCTTGTGTCATTGACGGTCCTCTAGGCACTTCACCTGGCCTTGAATTGCTGCTTTGTTCAGAATGGAATATCCTGCACATTAAGATACCTGGCATACCTTAGGATACCGCACATGGCATCAGATGTTTATGTGTGCAATTGAATCAAGACCTATATTTCCACTGATCATCTGAGGAACTCCTGGGTGTCCCAGATATCTACTGGCTGGTGAAGACAGCTGTTAATATATCTTGGTTTGTGACAGTAAACTTTATTCATTCTTACACCAATTGGTAAACACTTTTTGAGGAACTTTAAATTAAGAACTTTGTAACCAGTCCTTTATTCCTATTTCTGAGTCAATAGGAGCTGTACGCAAGCAGGAACATGCAAGTTCACATTACAGTAGTGAGTAACATTTTTGGAATGGTTGGGGTGGAAATACTGCTTGATGGCAGTCCAACAGACATAATCCTGACTGTTTCCTTTCTGCCGGATTAATAATTGAGAGGACAGGTGCTCCCTTCCCAGAAGGGGACTAAGTTAAATTGAAAGAGCATAGGGAGCAACCCACACAAGGAAAAAGTGGCAAAAAGAAAATCTGAGGCCTGTAGATGGAGGATGGCAAAAAAATGGCTGCATGAGTCAAAGGCCTTTTCTTGTCTTTTCTGACCTTTCTTTCCTTCAGTAGTGGTACAGGAGCAAAATAATTGTTGATACTAGTAGTTTGCAACTGCTCTCTAACTATCTAGCTCTGCATTTTGCATGGTAAAGAATATGCACAGAGAAAATTTCTGCTATTATCTGTAGCTGCTAAAGATAGAGTAACTAGATCAGTCACAAACAGCTGTCAGTTGGACAGCAGCTTCAGCTCTGACTTGGGCCTTTGCACGTGTCTTCTGAACTACAAATCATCTGAACTCTTACAGCAGTGATGACAGGGCTGTGGGTAAAGTGACTGATATGACTCTTCTTCAGGGAGTTTAAAAAAGGTGAAAAATGTCTGCTTTTATTTTGATTTCACACTGTGGAACATCTCGCAGTAGCGCACACCAACTCTGCACCAATGGCCCAGATTGGGAACTCACTTGTTTGGGCAGTTAAAGCAATCCAGTAACTTCTTTCCCTGTTCTCTTTCTTCCATTTCTGAAATAATGCTAATGAAAAGTCAGCTGGAAAAGCTGCCCATTTTGTGAGATGGTTGCCTTACAACTAAGCTTGAAGAACAGAGAGTAATTGCTTTTCTGAGAAGCACCATGCATCTGTACAGTTGCTACAGGGCATTGGTTAGACAATGCCATGCTTGTGTTTGTCAGTGAGGAGGAGGTGCACTTGTTGAATCCAGATTTACAAGGTCTGAATTCACATAAAGGATTTAAAAGCCAAGACTATATTAGTCACTAATGAGCACAATAATGATTTCTCTTCCAAGTGAGTTATATCTGTTCCTACTGACAATATAGGCATATTAACATTAGATTTCTTAGTTCCATTAGAGTTTAATTCTACAGTCAACTGTTTATTGAAAGGGTAGCGTTATAAATGAGGCAAACCACTCTACATTTTGTGAATTGAGAAAAGCAGGGTATGATTGCTTTGTACAAAGAACTATTGTATTATTGTGAGCTTTTGTGATCTCAAACTGTCTCAAGAATAAATAATTTGTAGCTGAGTTTATGAAACAGAAACCCACTCTGAACTGACCTTAGGTAATCACTTAACATAGTATGCACTGTTGGAATGTACTTTACTTTATGCAATTGTATGACCTGCACAGAGAAATAATAGTTCAAAGTGTCACATTACCTAATTATAACTCCCTGAGATCTGCAAGAATATGCAATGATACATCAGGCCTTTGTGCAAATACTGAACCCCTGTGTCACACAGGTGTCCTTCCTCCCAGAGAAAGGGGAGGTTTGGGGAAGTAACCCTCTCTTCTTGGTGTCCATCCCCCCCATCCACATGCTGACCTTTGTGATTCCTGTTCCTGCTGGCTGAGTTCCCTTCTTGGACCTCTAAAATCAGTCGGTCATGAATCTTACTATTCAAATAAGAGGCTATATTCTCATTAAGTGAGGGGGAATGCAGGGTACATTTCTCTTAGATATAGAGAGCTAAATATATCAACTGCAGCTATATACATATAAAAACACCTAACTAGGGTGGTCTAGAAAACACATGACTTAGCTTAACTCTCCTTTGCAGCCAGCTGAAAAATCCAAGAACTTTTCAAGCATGTTGGATATACAGGAAATATCTATTCCAGGCAAGATAAACTTAGGTGTATAAGCTCCCAGCTCTCTCCATTAGCTTTAAAATGAGTCTCAGGAAATCAGATTAGTAATGTCGATCCACTGCAAGTGTTCAGTGGAGTTCTGCCTAGGTGTTTATTCCGATCTGGCCTTTCTTTCGAAGTAGAAATAGCTGCAATTGAAGAATGATGCATTTTATCAAACCTTACGATTTTCATTAATTTTGAATTTTTTTTTCTTTTTTTGAGTAGAGGGGACTATATGCTCCTTTGCTCTGAAGCTCGGTGTGTCTATCAGAGTCTGTTTTCATCCAAAGATAACTGCAGAAAAGTACACAGAGACATGAGTAAAACTATCTTTTCAGAAATCACAAGAAAATTAAACACTATATTAGTGATTTTTCCCACCAAACTGAAGCCTTACTTCAGTGTAGAAGATTTAATAAAGCCACAAAATTTTAATATTGCGAATTATCAGAACTTATGATTCTTGCTGTCCTGCAACCAATTTGATGAAGTTGTCCAAAATCTTTCAGCAAGGATTCAGTGCAGTATTAAATAAAATCTTTGTTGCAGCAGTGCTCAGGCAAACTTTCAGTTTCTATGTGCTTCAGCTGCGCAAGTTTATTTTTTCACCAAGTTCGATCATATGACAGGATACACAAGCTACATGAAGTGCTGCCAGCATGTAGGATTTGACTGAAATTTTGCTACTATATTTGGTGTTTGGTTTAAAAAACCCACAAGTTCTAGCACAAAATGACTTCTTCCTGCAAAAGTTTAAACAAAAAGCAGATGAAAATACAAATCCAAAGGGCATCCAGAGGAAGGAAGAGGGGGGAGGCTGCTGCTTCTGGACTGGCAACACGACTGCACAAGAGCTCTGCAGTGCCTGCTCCTCACCTGCCCCAAGCAACTGCTCTGTAGGGCTGGGCATTAATCCCTAAATCTCTACCCGTGTGCTGACTACCTTGCAGGAATCAGCAGTTTAATCTCGCAGCATTCATGTCCTTCAGCTCTGACTTCTAACTAATAGTACATCTGAAAATGAAGGCTGTCTTGCACAGATTGCTCTGCAGTCCAGCTCTGCACAATATCTCCTGGCAATTCCTCCAGCTCCCAGCCAGGCCACACTGCAGTTTACTTAAATGGGGAAATTGCTCACCTCCTCCCAGGAAATTTCTATTGCTTTAAGTCTATTCAGCTTATTTTCAATATTGCTTGGCTGTCATGCAGTCATAGTGATTATATATGCTTTTTAGCTAAAAGCCCAAGTTTCACGTTAACTGCAGGTGTTTCCTCCTTGAACTATATAAAAGGACACTGTAAGTGCAGCTGAGGTCAAAGGCCAGAGGCCAGAAAGCAAAGCTGAACTCCACATTACGCTTAAGAATTTAATAATAACTGTGGCTTTATATTAGTACTCATAATACCAGTTTAAAATTATCGTCTATCAAAATGGATCCCAGAACGTTTTACATGGAAATCCAGACTTCTGAATGCAGAATATATTGCTCTCCTGCTTTATGGAAGGGCACAATTTATTAACAGATGGGCCCAGGGTTCCTCTCTTGCTGCACAGCACGATGGCTCTGGGAAACATGAAAAGATGGGATGTAGGTACTTGCTAAGAATAACCAAAATAGTTTGTGAACATGACACCCAGCACTTGCAGCTCACCATCTTGAGTGATCAGATCAGCCATTGTTAGCTAGAAATGCTGAGATGTCAGCAAGAATTATTGGCCATTAAATGTACCCTGGAGGGAACTCCAAGGTCTGATGCCATCCCTTCCTTTCTGCTTAAAGATTCTAGACATTATCGGTGCTTTTTATTATTCATAGTGCTGTGTCCCATTAGAAGGATGATCACTTTACTCCTTTGAAAATTTTGCTAGTTGTTAAGGTGGTGTAAAGTTGCTTTCTTTACTTACATCACTGTGCAACACAACAAGAAAGGGAAGAGTTTTGAAATTCTGAGAACATGACGAGCGGAAACAAATGTGCCTGCTCAAAGGTCTTGTTTACAACTGTTTTCTGTTGCTGTTCAATCAAAGAGGGGGAAAGAGACCTCAAAACATAAACCCCCTGATTTTTAAAGATGATTATGACAACTATAAAAGCAACAGATGAAATTAAGAACAATTAATTTCAGAAATGAAGGACAACATGAGCTAGATGTTTCAAGCTTATGCTGTTGAAAACAAGCACCTGAGAACTCAGACATGTTTCTTATTTACAGCTCGTATTGAATAAAAGGGAAACAGACTGCTTGCATTGTGACTAGTTTAATTTAGATATTCCTTTAGCTGTAAATTCTTAAAACTGCTACCCCAAGCCTGCTGTGTCTGTAACCAGGTGACAGAGAAACCAAAGCTGAAGATGCAGACAAATGTCCCTCTGGCAGCGTGGCACGGAGAAGGTGACAATCAAGTCAGCCCTTGCTCATACGTAATGCTTGCCTGAACTAACAATCATTGGTGTATGACGCCACTTCAGTCTTTCACGATCCTGAAAACCAACAAAAAGATGCGACCAAGTCCTACAGTGCATTGAAGGATTTGGGGCGCGGTGTGCGCTGGGTCCGCGGGATCTTGGAAGCCCCTTTTCCAAGCCCATCGAGGTCCCGAGGCACCGCTCCTCATCCCCTCTGCGGGTGGGCGCTNTGCCGGAGCCGTCGCGGAGGGAGCGAGCGAGGGAGCGGTGCTGGCTGCCATGGAGGCCCGGTACAACCTGAAGAGCCCGGGTAGGTGGCGGGGCGGCGGCCAGGCCTTACGGGCCCCCCAGACTGGTGCGGCCTCGTCGTGGAGGGTTCTGGGGCCGGAGCCGGGTGGGGAGGAGGGCCGGGGGTAATCCCGCCGTGCCGGGGAAGGCCGGCCGGGTCTGTGCTCTTTCGCAGTGCGGTGGCGTTGAAACCTCCCTCTGAGTTAATTCTGTTCGAAACACCCAGAATGCCAGCTCTGTGTGTCCGTGTCTGCCGACGCGTATTGCTGGTTGTGGAAAGGTACCTTTGAGCCTGTAGCCAAACAAGGCTGTGCCGTGTTCCCTTCCGAGCGGGTGGCTGTGAGCAGAGGGACTGCCGAGGCTGGGCTGGCTTCGCCTCTGTGGCGTCAGTTTGTTTTGTGGAGGAGTTGATGTACAGGTCCTGTTTACGTGGTTATTTGCGTTTGTTCACGTTTGATTTAACACATTTCCACGTCCAAAATCTTTCTGTAGCTCCTAGGCTTTATTTCGAATCCTTGAAGTGAGAGGAGCCCCTCAGGAGATGTGGGCGATGCCCTGAGCAGCAGTGCTGACGGGGCTGCTGTTGCTTCCTGGGGAAGGGAGGAGAGGACAGGTCGTGTTGGGCCCCTGGCCGGCTGTGCCCGGGTTTCACCTCCTGACACCGCTGCAGCAAAACCTCTTCCACAGCTGCTAAGGGCGTGTTGGCTTTGTGTGTCGCTTCACTGTCTTGCCCCTGCTTTCCCCTAATCTGGTTTTAAGAAATAGGTATTATCAGCTTCACGTCATTAAGATTAATAGTGGCTTTATTCCTTAATCATACCATCCTGTTTCCAGCACAGAAGTTGGGGTGAAACTGAATGTTGTGATGTCTTGTGCCTACAGATGTCAATGACAAGCTTGTTTACAAACGCGCCTCATGTAGATCGTGTGTCTGTTGCTGAGTTATGCCCCTTGCCCTCACACCCACGTTGCATAACTGAAAGATAAGAAGGATCACTGAGCGAATTATCGGCAGAAATATCGGGAAGGAATACTTCTTTCTTTTTTTTAGGGTGATAGGCTGGGTATGTGGCATATGTGAATTTGCAAGGCCACACAAGCATTCTCACAAGCTGTGGTTGGCCACGTCACTAGAAACAGCGCTGGTGTGCTGCATGGCGAGCACCTGAGATCTAGGTGGGGAGGACAGATATTTGTGGTTTGACTTAGAAATGTTCTTCCCCTCTGTTGTTGCTAGTTTCTTTTCAAGAGAAAATTACCTTTACATACCGCAATTGATTTTCAGCACATGTGCTATTCCATAGCAAAATGAACTTTATTTGGCAAAGATAAATGATTAGTGCAATGGGTCAGTATTAATTCCCCACATGAAACATCTTCTGTAGCATATTAGTATATTAAACTCTTTATTTTCATACAGCTGCTTAAATCTATAAATATATAAATACCTTTTTTATTATCTGTACTAGAATTTAAAACATTGATTTCAGTAGTCAGTATGTGTGAAATCTTTCTTTAAAACAGGTGGGCAAAACCAATTGAAAACATAGCAAAAAGTATTTAAAATAAATATTGTTTCTTCGACAGTTATTACCTAATGTAATTGTGTAATTATGTATAGCCATTGTTTTTGGTCTGGCACTTTACTTGCTAACCAGGTGGATAAGCATGTGCAATTACTAAATGTTTTTGTGTGTGTTTTACAAATTCCTAGCTACAGTTAGATGGTATCTTACCCTTGCCATTCAACTGAAGGCTTAAGATGGAACTGTAGAGTATTCTGATATTAAGATGTTTTCAGTCCATGTAAATGCATTAAAATTCTTTTGAAAATCCACCATATTCTTTATTTCAGGTGCCATTATTTTGGTAACTGAGCCCACTAAGGCTTTAGAACTACATACTGGCATCTGTCCTTGTGCCTGTTGTTGTTGCTTTGACTTGAATAGAGGAAGACCCAAGCTGCTAACCTTTAGGTCAGCTTTAGGGATTTGGAATGTGCTATCTTGAGACAGAGTGGAAAAAGTAATTGTTTTGTGCCTGTACAAGAGGCTTCTTCTGTTGAAATCGGCTTTAGGACCTGACCAAACTGTTTGCAAATGGTGACTTCGGTCTCCTCAGAATAAGTTATAAAATCCATTTTAGTACAGTGGTGAGTGTCCCCGCCTCTCACACAGGAGACTGGTGGTTCAGTTCCCGTCAGGGAGGCAGTGGTGCTGTTTAAGAGTTGGACTCAATGATCCTTGTGGGTCCCTTCCAACTCAGAATATTCTGTGATTCTGTGACTTTAATGATTATGATAGGCTTTAGCTGAAACATCATGGAGGAAAAAACATATAGAAAAATTTTGTTAAAATCTCTCATGCTTTAATTGATCCTAATTTTTAAGCCAAATTGTCCCGTAGAGCTGTGACAGGAATGGAAGTTCACCTGTGGTTCTACATGGATGCCTCTTGTGTGTGTGAGTGTGTTGGAGCAGCTTGATGAATGGGGATCGGTTTGGCTCTCTAGTGCCGTGCTTTCAAACCACATAAAGGGCAACGCTGCTGCACAGCTTTGTCCTGCTGCTGCTTCCTCCTAGACAGTGTGTTAATCTTCTTCCCTATCCCATTTTCTGTGGCTGTATGAGTTCATCCCGATGTATCTAAAAGATGGTAACTCTCCACAACACAAAGCAAGCTGTTTCCCTGTGCTCCATCCATGAGAGGCGGCACAGCTGCTGCTCTGGCATGTCTCAGTATGCCATGGGTACAGCCCCTGGCCACTGTGGCTCTGGGCATGGCCAAGCTGCTGTTCCTCCTGTCAGTTACCCTTTGTGAGGGCAAGGAGATGTGGGGGTTTTCTCACACTGCCTATGAACCTGATTTCCTGTTTTATTTCTTCCCCAGAAGACCCTTAATTTTTGAAGGGAAGAAATTTCACACTCCAGACTTCAGGCTTCTTTGTATTGCTTCAATAAGGCAAAGGCTTTTAAGCTGTTGCTTCATATTTTTGTGTGTATTTTTGGCACTTGTAAAAGGGCAAGCTATTTTCTGTCTTAGGATTTAAAAATGGATTAGTCAGTGTGTATCAGCCTGCTTCCATATGGCTGATAAACCTTTCACATCAATATTAAAGCTCAGCTGACTAAAGCACAGACTTCATCCTCTTCATGCTTCAGGAACATCCCTGTTTTCTGAAATTTATAAAACAGTTACTTGGAATAATCTCTTTACTGTTTTTTTTTCCCCAAGAGCTGTGACCCTTAGCCTGCTGCAAGATCAGGCACCGAATCTTGTAGTCCCTGCTGTTGTAGTGACAGTCTCTCTCTTTCACATGGGCTGTTCCCGGGCATCTGAGCGAGTGTTACCACAGACACTTGGAGAGTTATGAACATGTACAGCGCCTCACGCAGAGCCCACAAACAACAGTGATTTTTATTTTGTTTTGGGCAGGATTTGTTTTCTTGTCAGCACACCACCTCATCGAGAATTTGGTTGGGGAGGGCATTGGAGGCCTGGGGAGAGCACGTGGAGGGAGCCTGGCACCCGTGTCCTGCCTTGATTGCCCAGGGGCTGTGCTTTGGGATCTTGGACACGCAGGGATCACAAATGCCGAGATTGTGATCCTCTTGGCTGTCATCTTCAATACATTTGCTGCTTTTCCTACAAACTGTACTTCTTTCTCCACTCTATACTTTGTAGGAGTGTTCCTTGCCAACAAACGTGTGTCAGTTCTTTGTTAGTAATGAAACTGAGTTAATAGGAAATAGCCAGTAGCTACTGTGCAGCTTAGTATCTTCCATGAATGAAATAAGGGTAGATTGTTTCAAACTGAAAGGTTTAATAGATGTAAAAAATTTATTAAGGCTGAGGACATTGATCTTAGCATGTTCAACAAGTACCTTACATTTGGTAAGTTTTGAATCCCTCTGTATTGACAGAACAGTTGTTTTGAATTGTAACTGCATACAAGAAGAGTACTGTACTTCCTCCTGCACTCAGGGAAATGAGGGCTAAAGCTTTGTTGTTTCTGAAAGTGAGAGGAAAGCAAAACAAGACTAATTAAAAGTATTGGGGTTTTTTAATACTTTTTAATACTTCATATAAGTACAGGAGGTTTGTGGGCCTTGTGAAAGAGTATAGGTGAGGCTGTGCAGATGTAAAGCAGCTGTGCATTGTCCTGAGAAAGGATGTATCTGAGACCTGGAGGATGGAGAGCAGCTGGCCTGTTTCTTGGCAAATGGTGCTTCCATTTGTTTTGTGGCGGAAGTCAAAGGAACTGCAGAGCCAAATGTCCCGGTTTTGGCTGGGATAGAGTTCATTTTCTTCCTAGCGGCCGGTTCAGGGCTGTGGTTTGGATTTAGTAGGAGAACCATGTTGCTTACACACTGATGTTTTGGTTGTGGCTAAGTAGTGCTTACGTAGCCAAAGTCAAGAACTTTTCAGTGTCTCATGCCGTGCTAGTGAGGAGGGGCACAAGAAGCTGTGAGGGAGCATGGCCAGGACAGTTGACCCAAATGGGCCAAAGGGATATTCCATACCATAGAACATCGTGCCCAGTATATAAACTGGGGGGAATTGGCTGAGAGGAGCTGATCACTGCTGGGAGATGTGCTGGGCATTGGTTAGTGGGTGGTGAACTTCCCTTGTTTTCTGGGATTTTATTTCTTTATCTCTTTTTCATTAATATAATTGTTTTTGTTACTATAATTCCATTTTACTTTGTTTCAGTTATTAAACTGTTCTTATCTCAACCCAGAAGTTCTACTTTTTTCCCCAGGTACTCCTCCTCACCGGGGTAAAGCACAGGAAGGAAGTGCTGCTTAGTTCCTGTCTGGGGTTAAACCACAACACCAAATTTGAAAATATAAACAAATTTGGAACCTATGGTTGCCTTAGACAGCTGTGACAGTTCTGCAGTTACACATTTTGGTTTTATAAGGACAGTTGTTTTGTCTTGTTGCTTGAGATAAAAATATGAGAAAAATATGTACAGGAACTCAAATCTATTTAAAGACAGATGTGAACTCGAAAGGATTAAGATGGGAGCAAAATGAATAAACAGAAGGAATGCAGAAGTAGAGATGAGCACTAGTGATGTGGAGCTCACTTGAAAATGTGGTAATTTGGGTTTATGTTCAGAGTAGATACCATTTAACACTGTTCTGCAAAAGGATTTTAATTGATATTTCAGAGTACTTGTCTCAATTTCTTTTTTCCTCCTGTGTCATTTTTAGTTCACTAATGGTCATAAATCATTCACAGGTTCTAAGCTATGCAGAAGAATCGCATCCACAAGGACGGGTACACACGGTGACTTAGTGACACGTGCAGGTTGCTGTGAACCTGTTAAGAGTTGCTCTATGTTTAATGACCCATCCTCTAGGGAGTACAATTTTACTTGAAAAAATACTATTCTCCATATCAAAGAGCTGTTGTAAAAGCATTTTCTTAACTCTTCAGTCTGTTGTGACTCTTTAAATATGTTTTCTTCCATGCTTTAATGACCACATCAGTTAAAGTGATTTTTTTGGGGGCTTGGAATGTCTGAGCTCATCAAGTGTTGTTGTCTTAGGAGAAATTCTGTGTACTTTACAAAATCGAATCCCTACTTTTTTTTTAAGTGGTGTGATCTAGTGTTTGTGCAGTTGAACTACTGACTATGATTCACTGTTGTTATTACATGAAATTTAAACATGCCTTTAGTAAATGGGATTTTCTTTTGAGTGCCAATGCAGGCAGTTTGTGTTAATGAGTCCCCAGTTGCTTTGGGCTGCTTGTGAGCATCTTGATGGTGATTCAGGTCTGCACTGTGAGGTCTGAAGTCACTTGTTGGTTACACCAGCCATGGGTCAGGCACTTTTGGCTCGGTGGTCACATATAGAATGGAGGGGCAAAAAACAAAGCCAGCTGGATTTGAAAAGACTCCCAAAATACCGTTTATGACATGTGCATCATCTAATTGAAGGGCCTTGATGGTTGTCTCAAATTGATTTTGAGGTTTCGATTTTTTAATTTTTCCAAAATTACTATGATACAGTATTTTTCATAATTGTAGATGGCATTATTAATAGACAAATGCATAATGAAGATGACTTGCATTTTACTAATAACTTAAGTAGACCGAGAAGTTATGAAAGTTTCTCTGGCATGAAGGGTTTTATGAGAGTTTTACTTTCATTGGAAAACCTGTATTAGACAAATAAATTACATCCTTACTTATGCTGGTCAGCAGAGCCATAGGAAAATATGACTATTTTTCCTGTATTTCTCCTGACTGGACCTCTAAATTTTGCTTAAAATGAAGAAAAAATAATAATAGCAGACATTAAAAAAGATAGGAAGTATTTACTGAAGCAGTAAAAGCTGCCAGGTTGTTTTATTCCTTTTTCCCTCAGATCAGATAAGTCAACTTGACAGAAGGAGATCTTTAGCTGTGTCCCAGCTGTTTTGTGTTCCTTTATTTTATTTGTTCATTGTGTCTTTTCCTTTTCAAACAGTAGAACTGAAAATTGGTAGAATGACATGGCTGCTGCCCATTTGAGGAAGCTCCTGTCATGCATATTATTTTACTGAGAGAACACCACCCATGTTTAAATCCTGTCATCTCTTTAAGCAGTAATACATTTATGAAGACTAATCACTGGCATTTTCTGTATGCAGAAGTTTCCCAGCCACAAGGTGCAGACTCATCCAGTTGGGCGCAGTAGCAAAAGTACTTGAATGTGACCTCAAGATATATCCAAGAGAAGCAGTTGTGGGGACACAAGTTTCAGGGTAACTTAAAGTCAATGTTGACGAAAGTGAGATTTAATTTGGACACAGTTTTTGACAGAAATAAATTAAAAATCATACATGCATACGCTGTGCAAATTTTCTCAATCCTAAAGCAAGCTGGTAGGTTTAAATTTGATTCTCAGATTTTAATATCCATGTTTTGCTTTTCAGAAAAAAATTTGGTAAGTTCAGTGCAATACAAGAGGCAGATTGTCAGGCAGAGTCTCTGACCCACAGCACCCACTCTTTCCTTTGTTTCCAGAGAAGTAGGGAGCTCCCACACTTCTTGTTGTGTGCGAATTCTCTTTTGCCTCTGGTGTTAGTCCAGACACTAAAATTCCTCAAGACTTAATTTTAATGAACTTTATCATAATGTCTTGCTGAATGTACCTGTGAAAGCATGACTGTTTTTCATGCTGATGGTCATGCTACATTAAAAAATAACATGTTTATTTTGTCTCTAAAACCTGTCTTTTACAAATCGAATATTTTGATTTGAATTTTTTTTTGGCCTCATGATACTTTTTGACTTTACTGACAGTTGGCAGTTTTTATTTTGAACAGGTCCAAACTGTTCTCATTTTTCAGAGTTCCTATTGGCAAACATTTACTCAGATGATTTGGTGTGAATTTAAGAGTGTTAAAATACCGTATTTTTCATCAAAACTCTTCTTGATGATGTTTGGATGAGAATGTCGTGGACTTGTTGCAAGCAGAATTTCATGTATTTCTTCCATTCAATAAACACAGTCTCTCCTTTGCCTGCTGAAAACTGGAATAGAAGAAACAAATGAGATCTAAACCTTCTCTCTTTGAGCTTAAAATCATTGATTGCCTTGTGTCCTGTCACTACAGGCTACGGCAGAAAGTTTCTCTCTTACAAGCACTTTTTATGTGTTGAAGGGCCACAGTAAGGTCTCCCC